>JAPMNP010724758.1:1811-14922 GCA_029874935.1 Atherina boyeri
TTATTTATTTATTTATTCATTTATTTATTTCCATATTATTATTCATCCCTATAGGAGCATATTGCTCATGAAGATATTAAAAGGAAAGTGGATAACACTTGCAGATAAGGCATGTTTGTGCTGGTCATACTGTCTTGATTCATTTTGTTTTACAGACATTTAGCCTTGCTTTTTGTTGTTTGCTTGTAGTTATTTTGGGTTAACACCAGTCAAGAGGAGCGTGTTCCTGCTTTTATATCGAGTGCTACTTCCTAACAGGTCACAAAGACCCCGAATACATGACTCTGTGTTAACAGTATATAGAGGCAGTAAGTCAAATGGTGGGTGAGACAGGTGTAACTGAGCCTTGCAGGCTGAGGGACCTTGCGTTGTAAGAAGTAGTAACCTTGGTCCTAATTCAGTCGCTGTCCATGGCCTTAAGATCGTGGCTAGTTGTTCTTTCATGCAAAGAAAAACAAGTTTGTCATGAGGCCAAAATTTCTTGCATTTAACTCAAAGTCAGGAACTAATATTTGTCCTGAAAGAATTACTTTCATATAAAGATACTACTGTAAAAGAGTCTGCCGTAAAGCTATTGACCAATTTTAAATTGATGCAGTAGTTTGTTGTTGTTACATGGTCAATTATTCTATTTTTTTATTTTTTTTTATTTATTTCACAGTTAAAAAGAGCAAAAAGCACATTACACATTTAAAAAAAAAGCATGTGTTCCATCAGCATGCAATCTTTGGACAGATATGATACAAATTATGCCACCCTTATTTATTGATTCTGGTCTCTACCAACTAATTTTCCAACACCAGTATGCATACATTTAAGAATAGAAGAGCTTAATATATTGTGGCTACCTGCTTGGATCTTATGCCATCCTTTTGTACAACAGCCTTACATTAAAATTAATTGGTTCTTGATGGTTAAATTTATGTAGATTTGTCCATAAGTGAGAGAGATGGCCTCCCAAATCATTAATGCATCTAAATTCCCAATGATGCTGATTTGATTTGAATATTTATTTTTTGCTTACTAAATACATCAGAATGTTTTCATTTTATATTTAAGACTCCGCATCAACTGCAGTTGCCTAAAGCATGCTCAAATGAGCACTCTTATTTTCATGAAATTGTGTTTTTTAGAACATAATCATGATTCAAGTAACTTGAAGACATCTGTTTACGGAATTCAGCTCTGTACAGTGATCTCCTACAGAGAATATTACGATGCATTTGTTGGCATTGATTTGCAATTTCCCTCTGGGATTGATAAAGTATTTTTCATACTCTGTAAAATTCAGTGTGTAAAGCTATAACTTCCCAACTAATTAGAAAATAAGCTTGTTTAATCTAGTAATATTGTCCCACTCCCCCCACCCCCTTTACCCAGTCTTCATTGGCAATCCCTCTTTTCCGGTCTCTCTTTATTCCTCCCTTCTCAGATTGTGCTGCAACCCTGTTTCCAAATGAGTGACGGAGAGTGTGACTTCTTCTGCTTCTTCCGCTGCTGCTGAGCGCGCTCCATACGCGCCTCAGTCAGACAGGAAGGCAGGGTGTCTCTCAACAGTGACACCAGGTTGAAAGAAGGTGGGGACAAAGGAGGGATTGAGCTCCAGTCAAGCCTTTTCAGCAATAATTAGACCACTTGGATCCGACAGGTAGGCGGGTTGTCTACCTGTCTGGGTGATTGAGGAAGTTGACTTGATGTCTGTGGACATGAACAGCCAGGCATCAGACAGCAATGAGGAAGACTTCGGAGTGATCTCTGAAGAAGAGGATGAAGACGATGGAGGAGAGGACGAGGATCCGGGTGACATTGAAACCTATTATGAGGGAGTTGCCACTGACGTGGAGCAACAAGGCGCCGATTCCTTCGATCCTGAAGAGTACCTGTTTACCTGTCTGACATTTAAAGAGAGTCAGCGGGTGCTGACAGAAGAAGTAAACACTGTGGCAGCTGCACTGAAGGTGAGGTTTTTTTTTTGTTTTTTTTTTTGTGGATGACCAACAACAAAATGCATCAAAACAGAATAATTTCAGTCAGACTTGATTTTCAGTTTACCAAAGATGAAATGCCTGAAGTATTGTATTAAAATGCATTTGTGTGGAAACTTTTTTTTCTTTTAATTTTACTAAAAACATAACAAAATAAAGTGTTTGTGGAAAATGCCAACATAGTTATGTTATCAGGGTAATAAAAACTAATGTTTACAAACTAGCCAAAAAATTTAGATGGGATGTGAAGTCTGTAGATATTTTTTTAGGTGGTATTGTGCACTTATCTTTAAAGATCTTTCTAAGGGATTGCCAATTTGTCATGCTGTAATCCATAAAACACTCATAGGGTCATTTAGATGCAGTTCAGCTGTCTTCCAAGTATTTTTAACTGCCAGGATTTTTGTTATAAAATGATGTGGCAACAAAACAAAAAATGGTTGGGAAAGTAAAAACATCCTATTTTTATACATATGTTTGTTTTTTTTCTTTCAAGTTTTTCTTCAGTTTATTAAACTTTTAGAGATCCCTTTATCCATTCTCTGCATAATCAGATGTGTGTCTGGCTAATTTGCTTAATTTTATTTATTTATTTAAAAAAAAAACAAGGTTTGTCTATGGAGGTTTCATTTTGTGGCTCACATTTCAGTCATCTGCTTTTTTCTCTCTTACAGGTTTTACCATCAATAGCAAAACTGATCCTGGTGCATTTTCACTGGCACGTGTCACAAATACTGGACAGGTATGTCACTTCTGCCAACTCACATTTCCTGTATTCCATTGTCTCACTCGCAGTGTTTGTTTTATTACTTCTTCCTTTAACTTTAGTTTAGACAACTTTTCCATTGTTATTCTCCATTGATCTATACATTGCTACTTAATATTTCCCCTTATTGTCTATATCCCACTGTGTATGATTTCCTTCAAATATTTTGTTCATTTTCTTTAATTATATCCTCTCACCTTTTTTCTCGTTTGTCCGGAAGAACAGACAATAAATTTTCATTTTAGGATCATACCCGAATTTGGAATTTATACAGTTTTTCATTTTTCAGATCCCATAATGTTTGAAAGGGAATAGGGGATTTTACACTTCTCTGCCCCCTTGAATTCTTTGTTTGAACCCCGATTCTGTTTATTTTTCCCCACAGATATAAGTCCAACTCTTCTCTGCTTTTGTCGGATGCTCTGGTCCAGCCCAGCAGCACCTGCAGATCATTCACTGTGAGTGTAACGTTTAATCTACTGGTTTACCTCGGCACTAAGATTTACAGTTACGTTATTTCCAATTTAAATAAAGCAGCTGATGCAGTAATGCAGAAACAGCTATTATGTGATTTTACTGAATGTACATATTTGATATAAAAATATATGAAATTTCTTTTTAGACACCGTTTTAATTTTGCATACCAATATTGGTAGATTGTAAAGAGGAACTACTTGCTGAAAAATGTTCAGAGTGTTACAATGATTGTTGTGTTCATGATTATTCTGTTATTTTGTGTTCTCAGGCCCCTCAGTCCCTCCAGTGTGGTGTGTGTCTACAGGTTGTACGGAGAGACTCCCTGCTGGCACTGTCCTGCCAGCACTCCTTCTGCAAAGGATGCTGGGAGCAGCACTGCACTGTACTGGTCAAAGATGGCATAGGCGTGGGTGAGTTCTGTACAGTGTGTGATATGTGTACATCTCGTCATCAAAGCTGGTATTAGAGTGGGTGAGTCATACTTAGTGTGATCAGTACACCTAAAGGCCTACTTGTGTTCCTTTATGTTTGCACTTTGGTGTATTTATGCTCTGGTATGTATATGTGTTTTATTGTGCAGTTTTTCAAATATAAACTTTTAAATTAGCCTTTGCTTTCCTTCTAAGCAAGTAGGGCTTGCACAGCGGGTACTTGCATACGCCAGGGTTCTCACTGATGGAAAATAAGGCCCATCCTGGATGTTAGAGCTCATGCTCATGTTTGTTTGTCATGGTCTTTGTTGATTTGATTTTGAGAAGACGAGAAATAATTGACAGATAAAGGAGTTGCAACTGCATACAGGATGTTTTGATGACTCCCACCTGTTAAGTTTAGCAGGCATACTGCTGCTGCAGCCTCGTGATAATCAGTATGTGTTAGTGAAAGAGTGTGCTTGTGTCAGCAGGATAGCAGATGGGTGTGTGGGTGTGTACATGGATCAGTTTAAAGTTGTTGCAGTCAACTGTGAGTGTGGTTAAGTGAAGTCTATACAGTTTCACCAGACTCACTGTCCTCAAGTTGTGTGCAGGTGTTTTTGTAGCAGGTTATGCAGCGTTTCCCTTACATTGACTCAGTCGTGGGTGGCCGCTACAACTAATATTGTTAGTGCCACGCCTTCAAAATGCCCAGAATGAAATGGTTTTGCATGGACTATTAAAACATTTCTTAACCGAACCTGCATTGCTGCCTCCAAAAGCTCAGCAGCGCTCGGCTACTCTACTGTCAGACATCTGCTGTGCACATGAACACAATATGCAGAGTGCAGCAACAGGGAGAGAGGTGGGGCCTATTTTAACTTCATTAGTTAAGCCCATAGGCAAAGTAAACTAGAAGAGCGTCCGACAAGCTTATTACATGTGGAGTCCAAGGACAGAGGGAAGGTAGCTGCTGACAAATTGCTTTAGATTCTACAAGTTGAATACACACAACAACAATGATATTGATGATGAACAGGAAATGCAATACATACTAATGTTTTGTAGGGGAAACACTGCTATGAGAGCACGTTTTTGTGCAGCTTTGTGTCTCTGTGTTACTTCTTAAAGGGCCTCACTGATAAAGTCAGTCCACATAGCCAGAGTCCGAGTCTGATAAGCGTCTATCAGCTGCATCAAGGACATGTTTATGGTAACTGGTGACCTAAATACAGTTTCTAGGTCAGTGTACCACAAAAAAAAAATCAGCCTGCTTAAATCAAACAAAACTGTGATCAAAACCTTTAGAAGTCACTAATTGGTTTAAATGCTTATAAAGAGTTGCATGTATTTTGTATGAATAAGAATTAAACACAAAGTTGCAGCCTTTGTAGTGCAAGTATGTCTACATTGTGTTTCCACAGATGGGCTTTACCTCATGCAAAATATATTTTCTTACCTATTGAGATTAAGTCTATTTTGGAACTGATTCAACCTCTCAAATTTCCCCTTCATGAGCACACTAAATCTTGATATGATGAATGCATGTGGAAGGATTATTGGCTCTCACAGATATATTGTTTGCCAACTTTTTTTATATTTAGAAAATAGTCAGACCCTTCTCAGTGATTTTAATTGGGGGTAAAGCTCCCTAATTTCCTGTATAATGACTCGTGCTACTCTCTGTTTTAAAGAATGTCTAACTGTCAAACAAGGACTGATAAGCCTTTGTTGTGCAGCTGTGTCATGTGTGAAAGCACAGGGTTGGAATGGATTATCATGCTTGATCTGCCACTGATGCACATTTGACTCTGATTTAGCAACTTTTTTAGCTCCCCCCGTCTGTTACCACTCAATTTGAGTCTTAATTCTCTGGAAAACACATGTCTCCACTATGGGTTAAGACTCTTTCTTAGACCATTGTGCTTGTGTGTTCAGGCGTCTCGTGTATGGCCCAGGACTGTTCCTTGCAGATGCCAGAAGACTTTGTCCTGCCACTGCTGCCAGGAGAGGAGCTGAAGGACAAATATAGACGCTACCTCTTCAGAGACTATGTTGAGGTGGGTGACTTGCTCTTTGTTTATTGACTCTGTTTGGTCAAATAACGTATCAAAGTGTGTTTGTTCTTGTGAGATATTGGAGGTGTATAGAGAGGCAGTGTGGAAAGAAACTAATCTTTTGCATTTGGTGTGATTCGTTGAGTCTTGACTGTCCTTGACACCTGTTATCCTAAACACATAAGGGCAAATTACAATAGCCAAATAATAATTTGACATCTTGGATATACTCGGATTACATGCATACATATTCAGTTGTCATTTCCCAAGTTACAATTTATGCCTATAATTAAGGTGAACTTATCGAAATTATCGTGTTCAGAACATTGAAAAAACCGGGTGGATCGTCAAGACGATTGGTCCTCCTAATTGTCAATCATTCTGGAGAATTTTGCGTAACACTGTCGTACTTGCTCTTTCCTAGGATAGTTTTCGCTTTCTGTGCATGCACACTTTCAAAAAATATCTTTGAGGTGTATGAGAAGAAGAGAAGCAAGACCAGTGTTGCGGATGCACATTTTTTTTAAAAGTGGAGAGGGCGGTTCTTTCCTGGATTTCTTCCGCCATATCTTTTTTAAGAGAATACAATTATGCATTTTTTAAAATGTACAATTTGGTCTGCACCATAATTGTTCAAATCAAACATCAATTTCTTGTCTGTGCATTTTGCAGAGTCACTTCCAGTTGCAGTTGTGCCCTGGTCCAGACTGTCCCATCGTCATCAAGGTGCAGGAGCCTCGGGCACGAAGGGTGCAGTGCCGCTGTGGTGAAGTCTTCTGGTAAGATGCATGAGTTACGATCAGGTGTCTTTTATGAAATGAATACAACCCTGGCCTGTTTCCAGAAACATTGGGATGATTTCAAATTTCAGTGCATTTAATTCTTTTGCCAATTGCGTCACTGCAAATGGTACAATGGAAGGCCACCAAATGTTTATGATTACTTAGGCTTATTTTCATTTTAATTCCTCAAAGCACACCAGTTTATATTGGCACTGTTTTGAATTTTGATTAACAGCGTATGTATTCTTCTTCTGTTCTTCAGTTTCAAATGTCGTCAGATGTATCATGCGCCCACAGACTGTGCAACAATTCGGAAATGGCTGACCAAATGTGCAGACGACTCGGAGACCGCTAACTACATCAGCGCACACACTAAAGATGTATGTAGACTGCACATACACAGATGCACTGTAACCACAGTCAAACTTTATTTTCACACACTTGTGTTTAATATGATTTATCTTAAAACTGAAATCTACATTTTTTGTGATACAGCACTCAAACATTTCCTTTGTTTGATTAAAACTTTGCTCTACAGATTTAATAGGAATGTAAAAACTGGGTATTTTTTCTTAGTTTTTGTTCTCTTCTTTGCTAGTGTCCAAAGTGCAATATCTGCATTGAGAAGAATGGAGGGTGCAATCACATGGTGAGTAATGGTGAAAATCACACTTTCCTATAACACAGGAAATGCTAAAAATTTTAAAACTTTATTTTATAGGAGCTGATTTCCTCAATTTAAACAAGTTGAGATATGTAACCTTTTAATTTTAATTTTATTGTTTGAGCTGTATGCGTTTTTCTCGTTCAGTCAAAAATTTAACAATTAAAGTATTTTCTCAGATTTTTTCAAAGTGTGACTTGCATGGATGTTCAAGAAGGGTTCTGGTTCATTTATTGATTTCCTCTTGTCTGTTTGTATGTTTCAGCAATGTTCCAAGTGCAAACATGGTAAGGTTTTTATTTTTTCCTTTAAACCATTTATTTTTCAAATTTTACTGCTCTTGTATGAAGCCATGTAGCACAATACATCAGGCAAAACCTATGTATTACTATTATTAGTAATAGTAATCATCTATTTGCCTCTTCTGGGTGTCGGTGAACAACCGTTAGAGTATAAGACTATTTATTTACAATAGTTGTATTAATTACCTAAAACGATAGCTGCAGTCTAACTTCTGCCGTTGCATTTTGAGAATGATTTTTATGTTCACTGTGTTTCACATGTCACCAGCTTCATCTTCACCAGCTAGTTTATCAGTTTGAAAATGTGTTAAACAGAAATATAGTTCCAAGAACAACACCACTGTGGACTGGA
Organism: Atherina boyeri; assembly: GCA_029874935.1. Lineage (NCBI taxonomy): Eukaryota > Metazoa > Chordata > Actinopteri > Atheriniformes > Atherinidae > Atherina > Atherina boyeri. The sequence continues at coordinate 9,610 of JAPMNP010724758.1, forward strand.
AAACTAAACAGACCCTGTTTGTTGTTTTTAACATGGAAAATGTTTAAACATAAGTGTCAAACCTGTGTGCAGACTGTAATGATGTGTTTTGTGTTTCCTAAAAGACTTCTGCTGGATGTGTCTTGGAGACTGGAAGACTCACGGCAGTGAATACTACGAGTGCAGCCGCTACAAAGAAAACCCTGACATTGTCAACCAGAGCCAGCAGGCTCAGGCCAGAGAGGCCCTTAAGAAATACCTCTTCTACTTTGAGAGGGTGAGTTTGTTTTTGTTTTTATTTGTAGGGGGAAGAATATTCAATCAATTCCTTTTTTTTTAAGTTCAGAAACTTAACTCTGTCTAAGTCGACCAAAAGACTAGAATATGTTCTGAGGTTTCCTAAATAAGAAGTTTAACGCATGAAATATTTAAATTACACAAAAGATCCTCAAAGTTTAGCTCATATTTTGAATTGGAGTCCACCATTTCTTTTCTTTTTTTATGTGGGCCCTAGGGTTGGGTGATGATGGGACAAAATAGCAGAGCGTATTACAGCAAAATTGTTTTAATAAGCAATCCTTTTTTTTCTATTGTTTGAAGCCAAAATCTACATTCTATATATTGCACAGCTGCACTCTGCTTTGCTCGGCCATGTTTACTTGTTTGCTTGTTCAGCTGAGCTTCAGTGTGCAGCACGGAGTGCACTTAAATAATGTCACTGTGCCGGATACGTTTGATCATGCAATATCTTGAAATTACATTTTCCACTTGTGTCAAAGATTCTACCAGTATTATAGCAAGATATTGCACAACTGTAGTGGACACTGGACAATAGAACAATTTAAATACAACTCCTTCATTGCAGAGATGGGTTCATTTCAGGTTCCTGATACTTTACATCCACCTATAATGCTTTGCTATGTAAACATAAATGGTGGACAGAGGGAAAAAGTTTTAATATTTACATGGATGTTTTGCATCTTCTGGCTATCTTGTCTTGATGGTGTGTTTCGAGTGTAAAATCATAAATGTTTATATGCAACAGAAAAGTTCTTTGGACAAAAAGTAATATTTTGCTGTCTTCATTGACGTATTATTAGGTTGGATAAAATGCAGTTTGGTATATATGTCTCATTCATCTTCTTTCTTCACAAGTGGGAGAATCACAACAAGTCTCTGCAGTTGGAGGCTCAGACGTACCAGAGGATCCAGGAAAAGATCCAGGAGAGAGTAATGAACAATCTGGGAACATGGATCGACTGGCAGTACCTGCATAATGCTGCAAAGCTACTGGCTAAGGTAATGTATAAAGTTTGGTTACACGATTGGTGAGTTATGTTAGGTGAAATTAGAGGAAAAAAGAAGAAAAAACTATCAAGTGTATGCAACTTTTTTTTCTTTATCTTTTATATTTTGGTATTCATTTAAAAAAATTTGCATACAACTAAACCACATTCCAACTTTGTTTGAAACACATTTAAAATTATATATATATAATGGTGTATACAACCTGTCTACTTATAAAACTTGGAAGTATTTTGTTAATAAATTAATTGTCTTTTATCCTTTTGACCACCTGTGATTAAAGATTAAATTAGCCAAAACTTATTTTCTTTACAAAACCATCAGTCTGTTTTTTATTTATGTTCGCAGTGTCGCTACACACTTCAGTATACCTACCCTTACGCCTATTACATGGAGTCAGGCCCACGCAAAAAACTGGTGAGACACAAACTTATTTCTTTAGCAGAATAATTTTATTATACATGATATAATTCTGATAATAACTATACATACACTGTGATCTAATGATCTATATTAGATTTTTATTTTAGACCTTAACTGTGTCTGAGATGATGATGATGATAATTTCTGAATATAGAATTGAATGGATTCCTTTAAACTGATATTTTTCTCTTTTCTCCATATCATCTGCAGTTTGAATACCAACAGGCTCAGCTGGAAGCAGAGATAGAAAACCTGTCGTGGAAGGTGGAGCGGGCCGACAGCTATGAGAGGGGAGTGGTGGTAGGCGAGGGCGAGCCCACCGCCAGTGACAGAGGGGTAAGAGAGCAGAATAAAGGATGGGAGGGGTGAGAAAACTATGCAAATTAATGGTGGGAGAAGAGAAGTTACCAGGACAGAAATAAAACTATGGGAATTTGTCTTCAACAGTGTGTTTGGGAACTTTCTATCAGTTACACCACACATTGATGAAAACTTATTAAAGGTGGTACAGAGGATTTTTCTTTTTTGACCAAATTTAAATCTTTGCTAAAACCTACTGGAGAGATATGTAGCAGGCCCATACCTATGGAGAAAAAAATAAAAAAGTTAGTTTGGACGTGGTGGGGTCAAAAAGACACTAGCCAATAGAAAACGACCCCTAGCCATGCAATATTGGTCGTTGGTACATCAATCAACCTCTCTAATTTTTGAGTANTAGGGGGAGGCTTTTCATAGGAGGATAGGTGGGGGAGGAGGCGGTCTCATGTGCATGTATCATTTGAAAATGATTCTAATCGTCGCAGACCTGGAAAATCATCTGTACCACCTTTTAACAACTTTTATTTTTCATTTGCAGGATCTGGAAAATCAGATGCACATTGCTGAGCAGAGGCGACGTACGCTGCTGAAGGATTTCCACGACACCTGAGGCTGAAATCGCGACTGCAAAGCACCAGCATCTCCCTCCTTACGTTTTTCCTTGCCTCCTACCTTTGTTTCCTTCCATGACCATCCCTTGGTGCAGTCATACTGACCGCCCCCACCCTTTCCTTCTCTACACTCGCTCAGTTGCTTCTTTCGTTCTGGCTTTCCCTCCTCACTCCCATAAAGCTGCAGGGTTGCAGAATGTCACAATTGTATTGCCCCTTTCTTGTTTCATTCTCAGCTCATTTACACGTTTTGGCTTCCTCGCATCTCGTTCACCATGGTTACACTTGTTTCAACTTTTCATATCTGGTCAAAGTTTGAGGTGTAATGTTTGAAAATAACATGGATTTACCTGAATTTCATATACTCCAACATTAACATATACATTTTTGCCTGTTAGAGAGTTTATGATTCAGATGTTATTTAACCCCTAAAGTTACTCCAGTTATGGTGGAATTATTCTAAGAAAATTACCCCTGTAGAGGATTGAGAAGCTGTAGCTTTTAATGGGAGATTTTTTTGTTATTGAGATGGTGCTGATAGATCCATATTTTGTGGTTTTGTACAAACCAAATTGACTTGCAGTTAGTAAATGGTGATGCACCTGGTTACTTAACAATCTAAATTTGAAGTTACGCATCATCTGCTGTGGTGCAAGGAATCTATAGAAATCGATAAGATAATTGCCAGAGGTGGTGTAGTTGTTCTTGAAGCTGTTGTAAACTCTGACCTGTTCCAGCTTGTGGCGAGTGATGTGGGATCAGTACACGATGCATGTTGCTGCCATTACTCTGGTTCTGTTTTTGACTTTCATCAACCTGAGCAGCTGCAGATGATTATTAACAAATTGGTAGCAGAGTATGAAGGCTGTTAAAGTTAAAAAATGATTAATTCTTGAAAAAATAAAAAATGTGTTTTAGCCACAAAATAAATTCTAAATATGCCTAAATACTCTTTAAAATACTTAACATGGAACCAAAACAGGGATCTGTATTATCTGACGGGATTCACTTTTATGAACCCAAGAAAGTAAAGAGATTGTGTATTAGATGGCAGCTTGTTTTTTTGTTTGTTTTTTCTTTTGCCAGTGTTTCACGTTGACTTCTTTTTCCTTTTTTGTTTAGTGTTCTGTTGAACCTGGAGGCACTCCTGCCAGCAAATGATCATGAAGGTTGACTGAATTAACCACTGAAATGAACCAGTTCTTGTCTCTTAACATTATTATACTAATATAGTAGCTGGATTGTGTAAAACTTCTGTTGATCCAAGCCAGAATGAGCCTTTTTCCATTAAAATATAACACGGACACCTCCACTGATCAGATGATAAAGTTGTTTTGGTGCAGCAAGTGCAATCTCAGTCATTCACACAAATCACAGCACCTCCCACTAACATTGACATGGCATGCACACGCCAACACAGTCATGCTCAAACACTCCACCACAAAAAGAAAGATTGAGTTTGTCTCCTACCCTCATGCGCGCTCTCCATTCTTTACTGTCATCTCCTCATTTTGTTTTCCTAATTGCTTTTCTCTTTTCCTCCAGCTCATATTGTTCACTTTTCTTCTGGAAAATTGCTGTTGATAGATCGTTTAAAAAAAAAAAAAGAAAAAGAAAAATACAAAAAAAATTGCTGTAATTTTCAACGGTTGTACATTAATACAGAAATAGAGTTACTGAGAGAGTTTTTAAAACCGGACCCTGTCTCTTGTGTGTTGATTACACTTACACAAACAGATCACAAAAAAGAAACACTTAAACTTGTGAGTTGTTTAAGATAGGATAAGTAGGAGCAAAGTAATACATTTCCAAAGCTTTAATAATTTGTCTTTGCAGCTAATTTTTGTTGAATAACACCTAATAAGAAAACAGACTCTTGACTTATATTTAGTTATGAAATGAACAAATTTTGAATACAAATGTTATCCAAAAGAAAAACTAAATAAAATAAAAATCTGGTCATGTTGACATAGGCACATTTGTGATGAGTCACATTTGGCTGCTTCAGAATTGATAAATGAATAGTACAATGTTATGGAGCACTATTTCATACAGTATAAGCATAGGTACACATTAGAAATTCATAAATATTGGGGTCTCGTTTGTGCTTACTTCCTGTTCCTGCATCTGCCAAAACATTAATTTTAACAACATAAAAAGCTTCAAATATAAAAAAACAAGACTCCTATTGCTGGTTTGACTTGTGCAGAAACCAAAGTCACCTTTGACATTATCACACTGGTACCTTGTTGCAAGGCCCAGTGACTCTATGTCCTTATATAGTTGAGTGTAACTGTGCCAAGAAAGTATTTACTGCTCCACTGCTCTGCTTGACCTCCTGTGCGCAACCCAGTTAGATATTCACATGTAACATGGAGTGTGTGGTCGATGGCATCCTCAAGTGTTTATTCCAAAGAAGGACAAGCACGCACCTCCATTATATATCAACCCCATGCTGCCGTGTGTTCATTTAACTATTAAACTAGATATGTAATTTATTATGGAACAGGTTTTGCTCCATATAATTCAAATCTTACTACACCCATCTCGACATACCTGTTTGATTTAAAGGTACTGTATGTAAGATTCTGGCCGAACTTAGTACTGCAATCATGTGAAACCGTAGCCTATGTAAGAAATTGTTAAAAAAATGGCCAAAATAGGTCAACAAAAATAT
>JAPMNP010724759.1:0-12028 GCA_029874935.1 Atherina boyeri
AACATTCTTAACTTGTACAAAGATGAATGTGAAAATTGCTAAATTTACAATGATAATGCTACATGTAGTCTGGGCTATTGTTACTTTTTGGCATCGGTGAGGCCATCTAATTTGAAATATTTTTTGTTCCAAGAATGGGGTAGGAGTTTAAAAGATTTTTTCTTCATCCTACTCCAGTTCTTCTTCTCATGGAATGTATTATTGTTGCGTTTGCTGGATTGTTGTACAAAGTTTATCTTGCATCACCATGAAAAAAGAATAAATGGAATGAAATGAAAAAAATTAATGAAATGAATGGTTTGTGATGTATATTTTGTCGTAATTTATTATGTGATAAGATTTATAACAGCTGGTTGCTTTCACATGCAATATCCACCTCATGTTATTGAGAAAGTGTTTGACTGATAAATCTGTAAATTTAAAGAAAGTTTCCTTGTGTTTGCTTTTAGTTTCACAAGAAAGTCGAAAAGCACTGTAAAAACAAGTGATGAAGACAAACAAGTAAAATAACTGAAGTCTACTTCTACATCCCAGTCATCTTTTGAACATTGAGTGCCCACCTGTTTAACTGTCTGTCACTGTGTGGAGAGTACGCCCGCAGGGGACAGAACAAGACAATATCTAAATAAAAAAGAGCACTATCAGTCAAAAGCAAAGGAAAAAAAACATGTTTATCACACTTTTAGGAACCTCTAACATCCTCCATTGCTGTTTTCTTTTATGTTACTATGTTAAAATCTAAAGTACGATACCTGTGAATGTACCAAAGAATTTTAAAACATAAATTCCTGTGTGAGAAATTATTCAGAATGGGTGCCAATTGACCCGAAACCACATGTTATTGGCCGTAATATTAACATGATATTACAGAGATGTTGAAGCTTAACTTCGGGAACCGGGAACAAAAGGTTGTTCAGTTCACTTCTCAGAATGTTGAGGAGTGACTGTTCATTCGAATCATGACAACATATTAGAACAGTGAGATGTTGATGAATTTTTTTGGCTGGAGTCACTCAGAACAAATTAATACTGCTTCAAATCATCACATTGGATGATACATTCTCCTGAATTTCTTCTTGCTTTTAATGTTATCACCAAACACTTTCACTTCATTGAAACCGCTCAGTTATTTTCCATCTAATTCCCTCTGTGTCACTTCAAGGACATAAATAAGTGATTTTCCAAATACAGCTTTAAAAAAAAAGGTGAAAAAAAAGTCAGCTAGCGATGATGAACTTACTCGAGCTATGCAGAAAAAGAGTTGTATAAGAAGCGCTAGATATGGTAGAAAAAGCACCACTTCAAATCTGACCTCTCTTCTAAACTAATCTCAAGCGGAGTGCATGCAGCACACACCAATTAAGACTCAGGAAAGCTGGGGAGAGGTCAACAGGTCAGCTATTATCCAGCTGAGCCACATGTACACCTGACAGGATGTGAAACAAGATCTTGTTCTAGAAATGGAATATGGATAAGGACTGAACTTAAATCTCCATTCGGGGAGATTTCGTGTTATTTTGCTGTTTCCACACAATTATCTGTCTGGATATGTCAATACATAGATGCGATCCTGTAGCTGCAGACTGTAATGGCTGTGTGGTATGAGCTGAAGTTAGTCTGGTGTCTGAGAGTGAAGACGTCCTCCTCCTTCGGAGGCAGAGCATGGAAACCAATTTGTGGGAGATATGACCCGACCGACAACAAAGGAAAGACCTCAACATCCTCTGTCCTCCAGCAAAGTTGGCTATGATTCATTTGCAGACACATTTTTAAAGATTGTCTGTCTTCCTTTAAACAGAGTGTGCTCGAGTGTTTGTGAAGAAAGTTTTTGTTTTCTTTTGCAGCAGACACATACCTGACATGTTTGGATGGTAACCCCTCCGTCTTCATCAGAGGTGTCACTAGATGGAGAGTGACGCCATTATCAGCTGATGTTCACGGAGGCGTGGTCCAACTTCCAAGTTTGACGGGTCGACCGCTCCCCTTGCTGTCTCAGGATGTTGCTCCAGGTGTGGGAAAGCAGGAAGGCCCCCCTCATCCCGGTTTATGGCTGTCTTGGCTCGCTTCTTAATCTCCACCACCTCCATGAACATCATCTCTCAATCTAGGGAAACCTGTTGAAACGTGTCAGGTATATGTGTGTCTGAATAAAAAAAAGAAAAGAAAGAAAAAACTAAAACTATCTAAGAACATAGACACTATGAACATATTTGGATTGTTAGTGTATACGTTTTTTTTATCTACACCAAAGACCTACCCTTGGAAGAACAGCTGATGTTGAAAATCGGAGGAAGTTCCCCACCTCTGTTCGAATCTATTCTGTTGACGTGTTTAATGTAATGAGTTTTCACAGTTTTAATACAAATGTGAAAGGCAATAGAGTCAAGTCACCCTAAAAACTGTAAAGGAAATGTAAGGAATTAAGGAAAAGTGACATTATTATGCAAAGGTCAATTTACCCAAACTCTTCTTTTATAGACTTGAAATTATTATGAGGATATTCTGGACATCATTTATATTTCTAAGTGTATGAAAAGTCAAACGCTTGAAATAAAACAAATAAAAAAAAGAAATTGAGCTAAGAAGCTCAGTATCTTTTTTTTTATCGAAGTTGTACTTTTCTTGCAAAATTTGATAAAGCTCTGATTAAGGTCGGTGTAAAAATCCACCAGGTCATAAAATGATTATGGTCTGAGAAAATTGTTGAATGCCACCGGACAATGTTTTAATTGATTTGTTACTTTGTTGGCATGGTGCTTAGTCCTCAGACTGCTTGGAAGTTTTGTTTTTCTTTTTTTTTGTTCATAGTGATAGATAATATTGTATCCTAAATAATCCCAAATAATTTCTCAAATTAAAATGCAGACTTGCAGTAACCCATTCTGTAATATGAGGCTTCTATGCTTCTCTGTTTCATCTGGGAGGGTAAAAAGTTGCAACTTGTCCCTGAAAGGAGAATATGATGTGCATTATTCCTAGTGGCTCACAATACGACATAAATAATGAAGAAACTCCTTTTCAGATTGGCTGTTAACAAATAGGCTGTGGATGTCAGTGAAGAACTTAGCAAACACAAGGCATCAGTTTTCAGTTTTCTGTGGCTGGGCTTTTCTCCAAAAACAAGTTTTGAAATCCAGAAGGAGCTCATGTAAGCCAGCTGTTCCCTCATAGTGAGCGGACCCACTTGAGGTGGTTCAGAGACCTGATGAAGATGCTTTTTTGCCCAACGGGGACTTGCTGAAGGAGATTTATATCCCTGGCCCTGAAGCGTTTAGGGATCCCCCAGCAGATGCTGAGGAGATGAGGAGGGTGTCTCTGTTTCACTTGTTGCAAAAACTTCCCAAAGATGGAATTAATTATTTTGGAAAATGGATAGGTGGCTGTTTAGTAGAAAAATGATAACATCTAACCATAAAAGTCTTATTGACTTGATTTTTTCTTCTTTTTTTTGCAGCACCAGTGGCAGATATTTCAAAAATGCAGGTGGTGCAATTGGAGAACATACTGCACCCCTAAAATTTGCAATAGATTTGGTTTAACTATGACCATAACTTTTAAGATTTGGATTTGTAGAGTCTTAATGAGGCAAAACATTAGCATTTTACTTCACTGAGCTCATCCCCACTTTTACTTGTCATAAGAGTGCAAAAATAAACATGTTTACAACTTCAAATGATTCAAGTATCACAATTTATTACAAAAACTAGAACTTTTTTCTCTGTCGGTGTTGCCATGCTTTAAGCGTATAACAATACAGTATAAAACCTCAACCTAAAAGGAGGATAGTAAAAGCAAAGATCAGAGATGCTGACGCAGCATTACAGAAGTTAAGACATGCTGTTACTGTACAGAGAACATTCCTGCTGAAGTTCAAGCAACTGTAAAACGCGCCATTGTCATCAATGAATTGCATTTCACATAAAACAATCTGTTCCAGCCTCATCCAAAAAGTGTTACAACAAACACCTCCTTTTGATATTAATTCACAAGAAAATAAACACATATGCACAAACACTCTGCAAAGGACGATGAATGTGCTGAGATACTTTTTCAACAGCCCAAGGCACTCAGGCTCAAATGTTGGCAATGAATATACGTCATTCTTCGCACAAAATCACATCAAGCAGGTGGTGGTAGAGAAAGAGGAGTGACAGAGAAACAACGTGTCTTTTTTTTTTCTTAACCTCTTGAAGAACACCTTCCCTTTTGAAGAAGTCCACCCTGCCCTTTTTCACAGTGAAAATTCCTGGCAGTCGAGACACAAAAGACATTTGAAGAAGTCAGTCATTTTGTTGAATTGCGTGACATCTGTTTTCTAAAAACTACATGACCTCCTACTGTATGTCTGATGCTGGCCCCTCATTTTTGCTCTCTCTGAGCGACCTCTGCTCTCGGGAGTGGCATCGCACGAAAACCACAAATTAAACCTGATGTGCATTCAAGCACCACAGGATGCCAGTGTCTCTTTTCTGTGACTTCTCCCACATGAGAAATCCGGAAAAAATCTATCAAATTGTCCACAAATTCTATTTTCAAATATCTATGACAAAATTCCAGATGGTACTCTACTGCAACAATCTCCTCGTGACCTTTCGAATGTGTTTACCGATGCCGTGACAACAGTGGCTTTTGCAGACGCACCGGGTCTGTCTTCCCCGCTGCTCAGTTCAGCTGGCGACAAGCTTCAAATGTCCACTTCGAGGCACCTCCGTAAATATCAAGGCTTGTCTCCATCCATGCAAAAACGTTGCCCACTTCAGCTTTGCTGCTGCAGGTTGCCAGATTATAAATCTCCCCCACAGACAGTTTCCGATCCCAGATGTGGAAATTTGCCAGATCTCCAACAAAAGCTTGCGTGGCGTCAAATCCTCCTCCATACGTGTCCTGTGGTGAGGAAAATGGATTTAAACAAAGATAAAATAGCTGATTCATATAGAATATTTTTTATTACACTGATTTTTGATTGAACTGAAAGAGCAATATGTACCCTTGATGCTCTGAGATTTTTAATAAGATCCCACTTAAAGATTTAATCACTTCATTAAACTTGTGAAAACAGCCGAGGATGGAGAAGAATATTAAACACTTTCCTGTGTCACTATAAACATCTTGGTCTTCTTGTTAATTTACTGTCTGTACTATAAATGTCATCCTACATTTGAACAAATGATGTTCTGTTAAATGAAAAAGTGATGCAATTTTTTTTTTTTTTATTGAGGACCTTTTAAGATAAAAGTCTTTGGATGATGATCTGGGAAATGTTAAATCCATACCTGCTCCTGGCCAAGGATCAGCAGGCCCTGCGGTTTGATGGGATGATATGGAGCCAGATTTTCTCCACTTCCCCTCTTGACACCATCTTGGAAAGCTTCCCAAACGCCATCACGAGTTGTCCAGGTCACACAGATATGATGCCACTTCCCGTCATTGATAAGAAAAGGCAGCTTTGCAACCTTTAACAAATTCAAATGCAGAATTGATTAGACTTATAGCCTCAAAGATAATATGAAGTATTGGGTAACAAGATGTCCATCATCTTTAGATCATACCTTGTCATTTATTAGTATCTCCATTGGGTTGTTTCCCCACTCTATGAGGACCAACTCATTGGCCTGACCGGGAACAGCATAAGAGAAAGGTGTTCCTACTCCAGGAGAGGCATTGGACTTCAGCCACATGCACACAGTGAGGGCATACATCTCTGGCAAACTTTTCTTCACTTTTGCGTACATGTAGTTGGTTCTCAGTGGAAACGTTAGCTGGAATTTATCCAACGGTCTGTTTTCTCTCTGACCTGTGAGGGGGAAAGTAAAAGGACACACTTTAAACAAATGGGGGGAAAAAAACACTTGACACTTGAGATATATATATATATATATATATTTTTTTTTTTTTTTTTCATTCCATCACACACACACCCTGAGGATTTAAAATGGAATTACAAGTTACACAACAAATCCACAACAGCGATGCTCTAGATTTGCTTTAATCTCGTATGATAAAACCATCAATGGAGTAGTGACGTTAACTTTCATCTTGTCTTTTTTCATGCATCCATAGCTATTTTTTTTTGTCTTTTTTGCTTCCATAACAAGGCTTAGCTGATTGTCAGCATCAGAGGGGTCCCAAACAGAGACAGCATCATGTTATAAGTTCTATATAGAGCAAATGGAGGCCGTTTGCTGAGTAAGCGGGGTTTAATTTGCATGAATTAGAGGAGAGAACTGCAAAATGCACCGTGCTGCTGCTGAGAATGTTTGGAATCACTTGTCCGATAGAATTTTTTTTTTGCTTCATTTAGTATCTTGAAATTAAATTTGTCCACTGCAGTGATTTTTTTTCTCTTTTTTTCCTTGGCAAATCGCTGCTCAGCTTTGCCTCCATCATACCTTCCACCAAACACTCCCAGAGCCCCTTCACTTTTTCTTCTCCCACCTACCTTTCTCCAGGTCAGAGATCCTCTGGTGCAGGGACGTGAGGGTGGACTCCACTCTCCCACGCTGCTCAGTCTCATTCCGGAGTCCGGGCTTTCCCTCCTCGATGCTGTTCACTCGGGACAACACCTGCTTCTCTAGGTCGTCGATCTTACTTTGGAGCAGGTCTTTCAGACTGTTTGCCTGCATCGAGTTGTTACTTCTGCTGAATTGCTGTTCGGAACAAAAACGTAATAAGCTTAATAATAATTGAAGGTGGAGATAAATAGATATTAACTTTTATATTTAAGGTTTACTGCTTTATGGATATGACACTTTAATTCATATTTGCCTCTTTCTTTTTTTAATATTGGCAATCATAAACTATCATTAGTAATAGTTTATGTCAATGTCAGGTTCTAGATCAATCAACAACATTATTGTAATATGGTGGGCAGAGATTTGCGCAGCCTCAAAGCGTTGAACATCTCTGCAGAAACATCAGCCTACCTCCAGATTTTCTAATCTCAGCTTCAGCGATTGTAAAGTCTGTGATAGCTGCGTCAAAGTGTCAGCGGGGCCCCTCGACACATCCCCCATAGTGTTTTTGGTCCCCCCTTCTTTCCTTCTGCCCCCAGGACGCGCGTCCCCGGGTTCTGCGCCGCTCTGGCTCTCACACCGAGCCAACTTCGAGGTCAGTTCTCTGATAGTCTCTTTTTGGTTAATGATCGTCTCTTTCTGCTGCAAAACTGTCTCCCGCAGCTGCATAACAGTGGTCTTCAAGTCCTCTCCTGGCACACTGTTCTGCAACGTGGCCGCGCATATGTCCATATCCTTGGGTACGGACGTGCAAATGAACTGCGTCCGTCCCGCAAAGTCTTGTGATAAACTCTCCAAAAACACGCCAGAAAATAGAAAAAGTCTCCAACAGAATCCACTCTTTGTCGCCTGCATGCTGGCGTCTATGTTGAGGGCTTTTTTTCTTTGTTTATTTGTTTGTTTGTTTTGGTCTACGTGCAGCACCGACTTCGTGCGTGTGTCCTCCTCTTGTTGTACTCCCGCCTGAGTGAGCGCTCCCGCTTTTATACCGCGTGCCCGGCTCTGCGCAGAGCGGGTTCACTGCATCACGTCCAAAGGGGCGGGAATCGCGCTCTGCCCCCCTCTTTAAAACGTCTCCAGAAAGTTGCGTCACATTCAAGAGATGAAACCCATTTTGCTTTCAGGCTCTCACATGTTAAATCTTTCATCACTTTGACTATTTGTCATTTCTCGCCGTGTATTATTCATTCGAAAAACGCGGATTTGTTGGCGGAGAAGGGGCTTGCTTGTGTGGCAGAGGGCCAAGGGAGGGCAGCTGTGTTTGTTTTTGTTTTCGGGCGCACACTGGAAACTCAAAAACACCGAGGGTAGATGCAGATGTGAAGTTGCAGCAATTTGTGTGTCTGACAGTCTCCCAGCGGATTCAGCACCAAGGACAGCTCCCCTCGCATCACATGGCCACAAATAGCAGAGAAAGCGGCTGTCTGTTTATGCTGCTGCTTTCAAATGTTCCCTTCTCATCTTCTAGGGCTTTATTTCTATGGTCATGATCTGTAAACTCAATCTGAAAAGGATGCGCTCGATTCAAACCTACAGCCTAATTCAAAGAGGCTGCAAGCACACACAGATATACTTTATTTCGACAGACCATCACATTCAGTGGCGATCTGCTCGCCACATCACCTCTCAGCATTTCAATTTCTCCAACTATAACATGTCCTCAAGCAATTTAACCTATGAATTACTCAGGAGAGAAAATGTTCAGTCTTTTTGAGTTGCATTCCTATTGAGTCGATTCTAAATATAACATAAACACACTAATTCATAATGAAAGCATATCAGCTGTCAGATGAAAAATGGGGAAGATGAACTCAAGGGGACGTGCATGCATGTGGAAAAGCCTGCATGTGACAACGGAGTAGTAGGTGGAAAAGGTTAAAAGGTTGGCAGCATAATTACAATCCTCTATTACAGGTCACTAAATCTGAATGCTCTGTTGCTGCACGTTTTATCCGGTTTGCTGGATGGAAATAACAAATTTTCAGAAGGGAGCATCTGATTTGAAAGCTACAAAAACTACAAAAATTGAGTTGTAGTCTAACCAAATTATATGATTTTTGTGTTCTGTTAAATTAATCTGTTGATTTTTGATTTTCATGTTAAAGAAAAGAAAAAATGCCAAATAACTGGGTAAACTTTTTACATTTTAGTCTCTGTCTTTCTCTACTTGCAGCCAAGGTGTTTGTGCACTCCATGATATGTTCCCACTCCATACTGCATTACAAGCCTTACAGGCATAAGACCATGACAACCGTAAGTTAAGCCTTTACATGCAAAAACTAAACACCAGTGTGGCCTTTTGAATATTCTATATTCGATCCTCTTCAACAGACCGGAGCATACCATTCCACCGCATCATGTTTGGGTATTCAGTATCTTTTTACTGCAATGGTAACTAAGCAATGGTAAAGTTTACCTGTTCATGAGGGGGAGAAATGAAGCTCTATTTTTTCATATTCTTAATATATATTTTCCTTATTTTCAATGTTTGTTTTGTTTGTTTGCTTTAGAAATGTATGCTATGATCTGTAAAAGCCCTCTACTGTATATATGAATGAACTTGTACCCATGATCTTGATAGCAACATTTACATTTGAACTGTACGCTGCCCATACAGCATGGTTATTCATCCTATTCTGAAGTTGCCACCTATATTTTGTCATTACATAACAGTGTTCTCTTTCAAAGAGGCAGCTCATCAGTTTTAATGTAGCAATCTTTGTGTATCAGGAAGGTTTATAGTGTTATAATATGTGACATAACTTAGTGTTTGCAGCATTTAAGTATTGTTTATTTAGTGTCCCTCCATACCTTTTCTGTGGATTAGAGTCCATCTAAGTGATGCAACAAAATCTAAGAGGAATGAAATGGGAGAGAGGTTAAGTGACTTTACTCGGCGTTCATAATCCAAAATTGATGTGCAGAATTTTACATCATGAAAGACAGAATCGGAAGCACACAGAAGCCAGACACTATTCTTTTTAATCTTTTGACCTTGGCAAATAAGTCATTCAAAAAATATTTTAAGTGATGCAACTGTTCATAAAGAGATGCTATTGGAGGAGTGCAGGATGGATACATGAAGTAGCAGGAAAACACATTTCAGTGAATCTTTTTTTTTATAAATCAAAGAGTAACAAGAATAAGCAAAGAAAACCCTGAGAGCAGTAACTCCACACGCAATCAGAGTAAAGCTTTCAGCTACATTATGATAAAAGATGAAGGCACAAAAGCCTTAAACTAAATGATAAGTCATACAACATGACATTTTCATTCTTACCTGTCAGAGCACAAAAAGTAATACTGCTACGGATGAGCTGATGTAACTTTTTGCCATAATGCTGCACCATATCAACCATGCTAATCGTTGCTAGTGACATAACAAAGTGTTTTTCAGTTGTTTTCAAAGGACACTCATTGTATCACTTTCCCCATTACTAAAGGTTATAACCCCTCCAAAAATGTAATTCCTATGAGATTAATAGAAAAACCTATAAACAGCATTTTGATTATCTGTATTGACTTCATCAGCCTGTAAATACAGTATAATCAGGCACAAAAGCCCAGGCATCATGTTCTCCGGAACAAAGGAGCACTGCAAAACATCTTAAGTCTATAGCGTTCATTATGAATTCATTATTCAGGACTTCCCACACAAACAAGTCTTGGAGCGATATGCTTTAAGTAGAAAAACCGCCTGTTCTCCTCCAAAACATGCTCTACCTCTGCACCATCACCTACTTCTCGCTGTCTAGCTCATAAAGACATTTAAAGCACCCAGTTATTTTGAAACATGTCCTGTCACGCAAATAAATGTCTTCTGCCTGATGCCACAAGTTCATCCTCCAACCAAACTGTGTTATACAGTGATTTGAGAAAAAATGTTGCGACAACAGTTGAATTTCTAATGATGTTAGCCACAGTGTGCATGAAATAATAATAGGGTTTGGATGAAATGATTTTCTTGGTCTGCAAACCATTTTGCTAAATCTGACAGCTGCACAACCGACTGTATGGTTGTTGAAGATATTAATCTTATAAAAGCAAATAAATAACAGAAAATAAAACAGATGCTAGTAGCACTTGTCACAATTTTCCACACTATCGTTTTGGTTCTGTTAAAGCCCGCCTACTGTCCACCTGTGGTGGTGAACAGCATCCTCTTAATAATGCATCCATGCACAGAGTCTGGCAGCATAGATCAATAGCTGTAATTTCACATGTTGGCACTCTGCCACCACTGGCTTTCTCTCTGCAACTTATTTCCCACCCTCTGCTGTAGGGGAAGCCGTTTGGTTGATATAAAATAAATTTATTTTTAGAATTGGTTTTACTTTGTAATTGTTCTGTATCCTCTGTATAACTCTGGATTTGACCAGAGTGGCTGAAGACATTTTTTTATATCTATTTGGGGCTGGTTTTAAGGTATTGGTTGCAGTGTCTTTAAATCATCCGACTGGCGAAATTCGTTTTACTTTTTCAGGAATAAAAACAGCACATTAAACAGTAACATAATGTTCTGCTTTGTGTTTGTGAACTCATTGGTGTTTTTCTATATTTCTTCATAAATATGATCATAATTCTCATACAAGTCAATTTCCTATTGGGAGAATGTGTGTAGATTATATGTTTGTTAGTGACTAAGGTTTGTAAACCTCGCTATGCAGTACTCGTTTTGAAAAGACATTTCTGGGTACTACTGATCAGTCTTGGACATATTCTCAGAGGACTTTCTGTCCATTATCTCAAACAGCATAGCTTCATATCTGGGCCAGTTGTGGGTTTCCTCATATAAACTGTTCTCTGCAGGTCCTTTCACAGTATCCCTGTCAGATTAAGGTCATGACTTTGACTTGATCACTGCATTGTGTTATTTTTTATTTTGTGATAGGCAGTTTTGTGTGCTTAGGGTTCTTATCCTATTGGTCAATCCACTTACTGCAGAGTTTCACTTCACTGACAGATTTGCTGACATTTCCTTTCAGGATTTGTTGGAGTCATTCAGAATGAATTGTTCCATCAACAATGTCAAGCCAACCAGGCCCAGATGCAGCAAAGTAATCCCAAATAATGATACTACCACCACCATGTTCCAAAAAGTTCTGTCTGTGTCCCATCTGTCCTCAAGATGTTTTCTGGCTTGTTAACTTTATCTATGATGAGCTTTTTCAGTTTTCTCTTGATGTTAAACCCATAAAGACAATTTTTTTTCACTTGTTAAAAGTTACTTGAGTTTCGTGCCAACACAGACCACATGTTTCTTTTGTTGAAACTTTTGTCTTTAAAGACTGTTTGTGGTTAGCTACAGGTTAACATAATTTGAAGTGATTACTTTTAGTATGTATACTTGCATATGTTTAATTAATGGAAGGTCGATTTAATCATCAATGGTCAGCGCTTTGAACAAATTTTCCATTTAGAAGCCTCTTTATGTGGCAGGTCACAGACATCCTCTTCACATCAGAGAGGGAAAGACCGTCTGGGGTCACTGGAAAATAAGTATGCAGGGGCTAGGG
>JAPMNP010724760.1:0-20466 GCA_029874935.1 Atherina boyeri
TTATTATTATTATTATTATTATTATTATTATTATTATTATTGGTAGTCGTTATTGTTATCATGAGACAAGTTGTAAATTGTCCATTGACTTTCTTTGGTTTATGATAATCCACAGATTCCGAGCACAATTCTCGGATTGATGTTGTTTCTCTTCTGGTGGGAATTATTTCTGCGGCCGTGGCCATTGCTATAATTGGCATCTTGATCTGTTATTTCTGTCGAGGGAAATGCAAAAGTAACTTAAGCCATCAGAGGTGAGTTACAAGAGCTATTTTTTTACTTGCACATTTAGAGCCATAGTACTTCTGACAGGCAACCAACACTTGAACAAATTGAAAATGGAACTTTTATCAACTTTTTATATAAAAACACAGATCCAGTCTCATGTCAGACAGAAAAAAATCCACATTGAACAAACTGTTGGAGACAGGAACTATATTAACCAAAATCAACAACTTGACAGAAAACATCATGGGCCTGATGCATAAATGGTCGGAAAACTACATGTAGATCTTTTTTGCTACTTATACACTTGTATTAATATAAAATTGTGCGTGAGAATGTGCTAACCTCTAACATTCTTCAGATCATACATGCACCTTTTTTTAGAGCAAATTAAGCATCATATTGTGAGGTAGAAATGAAAAAAGAGGTGCCATTATATATCTTTAGGTTTTATAGGTCTGTTCTTGGGCTACAGTGGATATAAAAAGTGTACACACCTGTGTTAGATAGACAGGTTTTGTAATGTTTAAAAAAGATCTACAACCTGTACATCTAAATTGGGGGGAAAAAACCTGCTATGTGAAAAAATACAAAGTTATTGAAAAATAAAAACTTGACAAAAAAATAAAACTTGAAAATTTTTACCTGATCCATGTACTTCATCATTATCAGACATTTTAGTGAAAAATAAAATACTTGACTTGAAACTGTGCCATCTTTCCAGACATTTTTGCAACTGTTTTTATGCAACTTTCCCATAAGCAAGTCGGACCATGATTAATTTCAATTCTCTTGAACAGAATTAGCAGGTATATCTAACATTAATATTTGCACATTTATCTGAATAAAAAACCTTGTTTTTTATTTCAGACTGGACCCATACTGTAAATGATCCACTGATTTTTGCAAGCTACTTTTCCACATAATGTACCATATTCTTGCAATTTATATCACAACACAATGTAATATATTTTGTTAGCTTGAATAGCCTAACTTTTATCTAAAATATTTTACCTGTACATATAAAAGAAAAGCCTTAAATGATTGCATCTAATTTGGTCAGAACTTTCCTTGTAAAGAGGTGGTAAAGAAGTGACCACTCATTTGATGAATGTACATTAGACGTGAATGACATAATGCTAACACTTGCACTTCACTCTCAGTTCCATTCGAGCGCGCCCTCAGAGGAGTAATGCCTCCATCATAATGCAAAGATTTGAAGAAGTCTCCCTACATCCCGTGATTCCTCCAGTAGAGCCCCCTGATTTACCCTCCTATGAACAGGCAATCTCAAGAAGTGGACAACATGACGCTCCACCTCCTCCCTATCCTGAGTAACCTAGCACTTTGTTCATATATTGTATAATACTGTTACACACAAATAATGCACATTTACTTCATGATTTAGAATTTTTCTTATCTTTTTCATTTTAGCTCAAGACCTGGGAGTGTTCGGCGGTAGTGTCCTCAGGACGACGTATGTAACTGTCAGGATTTAGTAGACGGTTTACAGCCAGCATTTATACTGTGTTATTGTACTGTAGCAGTTTTTTCCTTCTCATTACTTCTCTTTTTTTGCCTCGATGAAGGTGTTTTACTCTATATGCATAGAATGGAGTCTAAAATTATACTTAAACATGAAACATTTTAATAAGTCAATAAGTAACTAAATGTTGCAAAAAATCGGGTTAGATGTGTTCATATTTTTTTCAGTATTAATAAGTTGTTCTTATTTTTTCTTCTAACATTTTAATGAAAAAAAAACCGAATATCCAAAGATATTAATACACTCTCTAATGAACTAGTTGTATGACTTAATCTATCATGTAAGCAACCGGCCTATTGTCATAATTGCCAATTCTAACAAGTTATCTCCATGTGTCTGTTGATTTTGGACCACTACTTTTCTGCAACAATGTGCCTTTGAGAGCGGAGAGTTTTCTTGCACTGTGAATGGAAGAGAATATGATGCAGATCTATGCAATTTCTTGACTACTATGGCCTTATTCTATGCCAAAAGAAAAGTTTTTAAACAGAATTCCTTTAGGGTCTTAGCCTACTCCTTTTTTTTCTCTCGTTCTCAATGTTCCTCCTTTCTTTTGCCAAACTAAAACCTCATTCTTGTGTCTAAATGCATCTATTTTCAGATCAGTCAACCAAAATATTAATCAGGACAAGGTTTTTACTTTTGTCCAGTTAAGGTTTTCCAGGTGGCAGGCTAGTTTTGGATCTTCTTTTGGTGGCGTTTGGTCAACCAGCTCTGTGTAGTGTCTACTGGAGAGGCTGCCTTGAGTAGTTGGTAAAAGAGTTGCTCTGTCGTCCCGGTCCTTGAAGGTGATTCTTGGAAAAGATGACTCATTAAAATTCAGGAGAAAAACATCAGGTTGTCTGCAGAAAAACTTGAGCAGCTTTGGAAATTCCAATGAGACAGTGATTTGAAAAACAGAACCAAATTTGTGACGACATGTTAAAAGAAGACAATTTTAGCCATTCAGAATGGCCAACCCGTAGTCCACATGAATCTCTGGCAAAGATGGCAAAGCTGCCTTCTGACCTTTAAAAACATGGAGATTGTTGCTAATTGTTGGCTGGTACGTGGAAATGATTACTGAGGGAGTTTGCAAAAATGTGGACTTGATACTTTCATTTAAAAAGTGAAAGAGATACACTGTAAAAAACAAAAAAACAAAACAATAGCATCTAACTCAACATCTAGTCATAGTTTGTCTCTAGCTTATTTGTAATGATAGTATAATAATAACAATACATCCAAATTTGGAACTATTCTAAATTGTTCTGAATTGAGCTGCATTCTTTTCTTTGTCTTTTGTTTCTTTGGGTACTTTTTTTTTATCTCAACTACATGTTCAATCATTTTTAACACTGCCTAAACATATCGGTGTGTAAGTGTTTCTCTTTCAAAACTGCACTTTGCAATTTAACTCCAACTCTTTGCTGAATAAGCTTTTCAAATCATTTGATCCAGTTTAGTGCTTTTTATGTAAATGAAAATGAAGAAAATGGCTTGAGCTGGAGCCTAAAGTTGTTAGAATAATACTTGGGTGACACTGGGGCACTTGCTATAGACAGCATCTATTGGACTGGATTACATTTCATGGCACAGGAGGTATCGTTATGACAGAAAGAACTGACGTGATGTCATACATCTTTTCCTACAGAACTAAAACCAAAAGTAAATACTGTCATAAAGAAAGTACCTAAAGTCTACTTGATGTACTTATATGCTTAGTTTGGATTTTCATATAGTAGTCTTATACCTTTTGTTTTCTTGCTGCTTTACGATGTGTGAGTAATGCATGTATATTTCAGCAATTAATTGAAGTGTTCCTCTCATATGTGAAGTTATTGTTGTCAGTCCTGTGTCTGTGCTGTGATAGATGAATATATTAACATTGAATTGATGGAGCCATAGGCTCAACTTAAGCTGTTTTTTCAATATTTTATTTTGCGCTGAACATTTTTCAATTACAACTAATTTTAGCCACGTTAAACAAGAATTAAAATGGTATCAATAGCTGTAAAATATGCTGCATTGTAGTTTGAATATAAAACTGTGATTTGAATGAGCATTTAATTTGACTTTGGGAATTACAAGAGTTAATCAGTTGTTATGTCCCTGTGTGTTGATTTCTAAATTCAAAATGGTTTCATGTAAATAGAAATGCACAACAAAACTGTTTTCAAAAGGCATCAACAAGGAATTTTGAAGCTGATCTGAAACAGCACTACATTACATTACAATTTTTAAAAGTTTAAATAAAGTTGATATTTTAATTTCTTTGAACCCTTTTTTTTTCCATCTGTGCAATTGTGTTTCTGTGCAAGTTGAAGAGGCCTCAAACAGCTATATATTTATTTGGATCTTTTTTAATATTATTGTTTTCTGTTTGATATTTGCATATTATCTCTTTGAATTTTTTGTTCTGGAGGCAAGAAAACAGGCCCAACAGTGTATCTAAATATCACTAGTTCACACTTGATATTGAATCTATTCCATCATTTTGACACTTTGATCTTTGTTCAGATTGTTTTTAAAATGGTATTGAATGAACTTTATAGGTTGATTTTTATTACAGATGAACGGGGACTTACTATTTAAATTTATTGTATTTCTTTTTTTTAAAAAGCAGTTATTACAGCTCATATATTTTCAATGCAGATATTATAAATATAGTGGACCTGTTATTGGGTCTTCATTTTTCTTATCTGTAGCTGTCTGTGGTGTTCTCTGACCTGTTTCTATTTCCTCTCATGCAAGTATTTGCATCCACAGAATTTATGACTGTTCCATCAATAAAATGTTGTCAGTGTTTATCCTGATATACAGCATAACATTTCTGAAACTTGACTTGCTTCATACATTAATGATACCAAGTGCAATTTTGAATCACAGGCTACGCCAGATGTCGACATGTATGCTGTGCCAAAAGTGAAGGGAAGGTATCCGTGCCTGTTGTCATTATGGAGATAATCTTTCTGTGTTGGAGCATGTTTTTCTAAAGGAGTTCTGTTATTTTATCCTGTGTTCCTGTTCACTGGAAGGTCTTATGTAAACCACCCAAGCGTTCTACAAATTTCCTCTTTGAAAGTAAAAATTAAATTGGCAGTAGCCTACAGAGGTTTTGCATTTTAAAGTGTAGAATCCTTAATTCTGTTTAGAAGTGTTCTTGGGTGAGATATTGAATCCCACATTTCCCGATTTGTTGCTCATGTGTTCACTTTGGATAAGAGCTTTAATGAATTAAAGTAAAATTAGACTTCCATACCTGCTCTATTTTCAGGTTCATGGAAAGTTTTTTTTAAGCCTACACCAGCTTTTATCAAGTGATATGGACCATGACTGACTGCCGACCTATTTGCAAAGAATTTGGATTTGCCCCCACCTATTTATGATTACCTCCTAATCATCTGTATGTACTAGTATTACTTACGGGGTCAAAGTAAAGCTGTTTTTTTGCCACAGTGGAACTTGTTTCTTTCAAGTTCCACTTGAAAGAAACAAGTGGAACTGTCCCTTATGGGAAAATTGGTTAACAGATAGGTCCTCAAAGAAAACATTTCTTCATCGAACAATATAATCTCCATTCATTCCTGTTCTCCAAATCTTTAGATCATAGAATTAAGGTTGTAGTAAAAGTTAGATAAGTTTTTAGGAAATCAAATTTGAGTAATGTTTTCTGTGTGCTGGTGTTGAACATCCATATGGTATAGCCTATGTTTGGAACATTAAACATGAATAAATAAATACTATGAGGACCATACATGTCTTCTGTAATGCTCTTTTTTTTGGTTGAGAGACATCATTGAGGGTATTATTTCAGATGATGAATAAAATAAAGATGTGAGATTATGTTGTTTTTGTTATCATGCAGCCACAGAATAAATTCCAATAATATAAATAAGATGAGGGGGGAGGCAGAACAAAAACTATAACATTTTTATATTTATTGCATACAGGAGAACATCATTCAAAATCAGCGCCACGCCCTAAATGAGCGTGAGGTTTCTTTGGGATAGTCACGTGATTGATTCCGCGTGGCGAATCAACCATCGGATCAATCTTATCTCGATACTTCGTTTTAGAAGTCGATAATGTGAGTTGTCCGTCTGTTGAGTGACACTTTCCGTTCTGTGGGAAGTTTGAGTTAGCCCGCTAGCTGCAGCCAAGTGTCCCAGCCTCACACAGTCTCCCTGCAGACTCACTTCTATGACGGAAAATGCACGAAAAATAACGAAATCACGAAGAGGGAGAGGTTATACTTTATCCGGGACATAGCAACTTGGTGGCGGTTTTTGCGGTCTGCTCAGCGCTTTGACGGGACAGCCTAGGTGGCTGTTCGCTGGGTCCGACCAGGGCTGCTACGATGTGTTTCCGCTGCTCCACGAAGCTTCGTTGGGGAAGTGAATCTTTCACCGGATGATGGACAGGAACTACCCGAGCTCCAGCTTTGCGGATGCGCTGGCTCCACCAGCACAGACCGTAGCTTCGTGGGCCTATGACCGCGGCTCGGCTAATATCAAACCAAGGTAAAAGATGAAGGAGAAGGCGGTTCACACTCCGAAGGAAATTTCGGTGATGGAGGGCCTAGTTGTGGTTTTGGAGAGCAGTGCAGGGGTCCTTGTGGTTGTCAGGAACACTATGGGAATTGGAGAAATTTCGGAATTTGTTCAGAGATGTGGAGACTGACTTGTCAATATGTTCAGCCTTATGTTATTACCTCCCACCTCGCTAGTTTTGGCTAACACACCGTCTCGTCAGCATGGTTATGGACAATTAACAACTAAAGGCNGGGGGGGGGGGGGAGAGAAGAGTATCTAATATCTGTTTTGTAAGTTGACCAGCTTTTTAGTTTTTTTGTCATTTTATCAGGCCCCTGAGTCGACCCTTGGTTGCTAACTAAAACCAAAACAACTGTAACTAGCAAAAATGCTAGCAATTATTGTATGACAGCTATGACATGTCAAGTAAGTAGTGATTCTTAAGACGACGTGTTAGTAACTGCATATTTGTGCCAGTGCTGCAGGTGTTACAGTCCCGTCCCTGTATTATAACATAACTTTAAAACAACAGAGTTATTACAACACTAAAAGTTTCCCATTAAACTTTAGTGAGTGATGTGTTAATGAGGTGTCCAACAGAACTGTTGAATCCATTACAAATAAATCAGTAGCCTTTTTATAAAGCCAAACATATGTTGCCAAACATATGTTGCATGGAAACAGAAAAAGTTAATCATTTTTAGATAGAGTTGACCATAATGAATTAAATCATTCCACGAATGTGCTAGAAAAGTACATGGACACTTATTTTTTTGTGTTTTGGCCTTCTATATCACAGGTCTGAGGCTGCTGGTGAGCATGTGTTTGGATCTGTTTTGCGATTCATTCATTTTGTCCCTCTACCTTTTATAGTCAGTTATGAAAGAAAAGCTGTATTTGAAGGATTCATGCTGTTTGTCTGTCAGAGCAGTCAGTGAGAAAACAAAGTGACTCTCACTCAGCCCTTCATCCACTGGCAGTCGCAGAAAGTGCAGTAGGCTGGAGGTCACTACTGTAGATCAGCCTCACTACGTGTATTTACACCTGGGTTTGTTTCAGCTTCCTTCACATTTTCTCCTAAGTGGGAATACAACATAATTTTTCAAATAAAAAGAGGAACATAATTAACTTTGTACATTTCAATATTATATATAGCAAGAAGGTAATAAATAATACTTAATTTTCAGGATAATTGCCTTAGAAAATACAGTCAAATGTTATCTAATGTTGAACATGTAACCCAAGGTTATAAACTGCTTTACACAAAAAAATGGCAATATTTGAATTGGCTAATGTAACACTATTATCAAAACAACACATATCAGAAATATTTACCATTGTGCGTCAGGTTAGACAAATTGGTGCTTTGCTTCTTCTTTTTTTCACTCTTTCTCTTTTTTTGACATGATTCTTTTTAGTATTTAAGGGGGGCTTTCTGACTGGTTGTGAAATAGTTCAAACTATTTTCAGCACATGGCATGAAATATGTGATGCTCGTGCTGTTATGAGGTATAGATTAAATGTTCACTCAGTGTTCCTGCTTTGTTCATCAAACAGGGTGTGGCTCTCCAGAGTTTTTGTCATTTCAGGAGCTCACACTGATTACCTGAGAGAACACTGACATTTCTGTGTGTAAACCAGAAGACATTAACATGACTAATAGGACTTTGGTAACCTTTGTTTACGCTTTAAATGCTCTCAGTAGCCTTATTCCATACTTGTTCTATATTTGTTATTTCTCGGAATGAGAAAGAATAAGTTATTTCTTTGGCTATTGAGTGAACCTTTATATTAAGGCTTTGGTCTGTTTATGTGACCAAGAACCCAGTCACTCCAACAAGGTTGGGGGAAACTATATTTTTTTTATTGATCAGATATTTCAGTCCACTGTATTTTGTCATCCTTAGCTGGGTGGCTCACACTTGCTCCTGAAGATTAGAGCTTGTATGAAAAAAGTCTTGTTTGTTTGTGTTTACAGTCCCAGTTATGGTGCAGCACACCTTGATGGCGAGCTTCTCCAGCAGCAAAGCTACACTTCAGCACACCAGCTTCCCAGCTACACTACAACGCACATTCCTGCTGCAGCAGGTGAGTTATGGTTGCTCAGAAATTTATCTTAAAGGGACCAGTTTAGCTGAATGAAAGAGCCGTCTAGTGGCATCTACTTGTGCAGATATTTTTGGTTTTAAATGCCAAGGCGCTCCGTGATCATCTTTCCTTTCCTATTTTGACTGTCAGGAACGCTTGAGTCAAGCAGTAATACTCCTGTCACTTCAATCATGAGCTTCCTGTCAGCCATGGAGTCAAGAAGTCTTCAGGCTGGTCCTGTTAGTGCCTCATTGCTTCCTCCTTTTAGACCTCCATCTTGGCCTTCTGGTGAGAATACAATTTTACATGTGTTACGAACAAATGATTTAGCTGTTTTAGTCTTTATGTTTTATCACAAGCTGCATCGTATTTTGTATACTTTCTTTTTTTTAAAATGTAAAATTCTGTATTTATACCATTTAATCTGTTCTTTGCAGGCTCCAGCACGTCCACCACTGAGCTGTATTTGACTGGTGCCCTGCCTTCCACAGCCACTTTCCCCTCTCCTGCTGCTCTGCCATCCTATCAGCACACTGGTGCCTACCCTTCCAGGACTTATGCTACCAACTCTTCCCTGGCTCTCCAGGATCCTGCCTTCAGCACATCCACCAATGGCCTATTTTCTCACCATGATCCTCTGCTACATCTCAAATCTAGCCAAGCTATGCTTCCCACTGCCCTGGCCTTCAATCACCTCTCTGCCCCATCTCTGGGCTCGACTCTTCCTGTGCAGTCCTCTACTTATCGCTCAGCCCAAGAGTCAGCCCCACACCTCCTGCAACCCCAGTTCAACCTTCTTCCCTCTGCCCTGCCTGCCCCTCATGCTGCCCCACAGCCCTATGGGGCTACAGTTTTCTCTGGCTCTATTGAAAGAGCTCTTCAGCGTGAATGTAGTGTTATTAAACACCACCAAAGGCCTTCAAGTAGCCACATGGCCTCAGAGCAGTTGCCTAATTCAGAGCACTCCTTACAGGGGTACTTTGGCTCTGGCAGCGAAGCAGATGTATCCTACCAACAGGACCCATCTCGTCATACCCCAGTGTCCTGCAGTCCCTCCACAAGAGCAGACTCCACCCAAGGGGTTAACAGTTCCCCACAAACTAAAACGGACTGCGTAACACAAATTTATTCATCCGCTTCGTTGCTAAAAGCTAAAGACTTTGCTTCCAAGCTTGCTCCACACTCTGCCGGGGATGAAGAGATTCACTCTCAGAACCTGACAAAAGAGTCCCCTGAGAATTATTCCACCTCGGCTCAGAAGCAGAACTCTGTGATCTCTAATCAGCAGGCAGTCCAGCTATCCAGCCCAATGTCCGACAGTCTGCCTCGAACCTATATCACGTCACTCTCACAGTCTCAGCCCTCCCATTCCACCTCAGACAAACTCTCTTCTCTTTACACAACTCTTTCTTCCCTCCCAAGCCACTCTGACAACGTGGCATCTGTCAGCCAAACTCTTGTTTACTCATCCACCCCAGGGCTGAGTCAAGAGCAAGAGATCCAATATGGAGCACAGGTCCAGAGCTTGTGCCAAGGAAATCTCTCTGAGAGCTACCCCACATCCCACTCTCAGGGTTCCTCAACCCTGACATTTACATCTCAGTCACAAGAGCAAGCTTCTGCAACTCAGTCTCAAAGCTACACCTCGGGACAATCTCTAAACTCCTCCTACCCACCCACATGTGTACAAAGTCTTCCCACATCCAGCTCTACGGTGGACTACACTCACATACAGGACTCAGTGGGAGTTAAAACGCATAACACTCTGTCGCAGCAACAGACACAGTCCCTCAATGTTTTGTCTGTACCATTGCCTACCTACTCTTCAACTACTCAAGCCTTACAAAATATTGTCAGGTCCTCGGTACAGGACATAAAGTCAACATATGGCAAACAGAAACTTGAAGAGCTTCCTCTTCAGGTCATAGAGGCTCTACAGCAGGCATCCATGGTCTCTGCTGCCGATAACAGCATGACCTCTCATAACAATGTCATCTATGTTATGTCAAAAATGGATGATCACAAAATGCAAAGTGTTATTCGAAGCAATTCACATTCTGACGAACTCATGGGTGTAGGTCATAGAAATACAGCCCAGGTGAAAGATGAACAGATGGGTCCTGGAAACCAACAGCAGATCCATTTAAGCAGCGCCAATGGTGCCGAATCTACCAATACGAGAACTACAAACTCTATTATTGTTCCCTCCCATGCACCCCTGTGCTCACAGCAGCTTGAGCAGCACCCTCTTCAGCTCAGATCTCATGAGCCACATCAACAAAACCAGCAGACCCATACTCGGTCCCAAAGTCAGACCTCAGCAGCCCACACTCAGTTTATCACAGTCCCCAGCACTCAGGTTCTCCTTGAGTCCAACCAAATGATTCTGGTCCAGCAACCCCTTGTACACTCTGGTCAGAACACTTCAAAGTTAGTTTCTGTGCAAGGTGTCCAACCAGCCCAGGGAATGGGCCCAGTTCATGTCCAGTACCTGCAGATGGATAGAGACCTGCTGGGTTCCAGTGTAACTGAAACCCAGAGTCAGCAGGGCACGTCAGTGACTCAGCCGACTTCAGAATGCTCCTCTTCCTCTAAACACCACTATAGCCAGGCAGCAAACCAACAGCCAAACGAAGTCAAGAACCACTTTGCTCTTAACTCCATTTGTTTCCCAGACTCTATGCTCCTGGCAGACGAGAGAAACATTTTGTCAAATGTTGACGACATCCTAGCTGCCACTGTGGCAGCTTGTGGCGTCACACCACAAGACTTTGCAAAAGCTGCGTCCTCTGCTGAGGCTGAAATGGCAGGGATGGCAAGTCCTGTTGATTCCAAAGGACACCTCCAGACTGTAGATTTAAGACACATGTCACCCAGTTTCTCCTCAGCACAACATCCAGTTATGACCAACACTAACTGTCACACCATCAGCTTAACACTAAATGGAGCTCAGATGATAAGAGAGTGTCAGGGTCAGACTGTTCAACACAACAGTACTTCTGAGCTTGACACGAATGGGGATGGAATGGGCTCAGAAAATGGCTATCACTCAGCTGGGCAGGTGTTTGATTCCTCAAGTCTCCAAAACAGTGTCAAAGGGAATACAAAATGTGCCGATACAGAAGACGGCTTTGTTGAATATCCAGGAGGTGAAGACTCTCCCAAAAAGAAGGCTCGCTCCAAATCTTTAACCAAACCAGGCGCTCCTGAGGATGACGGGGCACTGGCAAGACCAGCCAAGCGCGGTGTGCAAACAAAGCGACAAAACTCCAGGAGTAACGATGTCTGCTCGCCGCCCGCCTCACACAATACATACGATGGTTGTCCACAACAAGAGAGAATCAGACAGAAGATTCGTGAAGTGGAAGAGAAACAACCAGAAGTTAAGACTGGTTTTATCGGCTCCTTTCTTGACTTTATCAAATCTGGCCCCAAACAGCAGTACTCTCAAAGTCCGACACGAACAATTAGTCGCTCGAGGAAACCCTCCACCTCATCTAAAATGAGCACTTTGCCTCCTTTGCCTCCCAAAGTTCAAACTCAGCCGGGGCCCTTACTCTCCCAGGAGGGTCCAGGAATGAGCTCTCAACAAAAGCGTCTGGATGAAGATCTGCAAAAGAACTTAGAGACGCTGCCAACCTTCAGCTCAGATGAAGAGGAGAGCACTGGGAAGAACCAAGCTCTGAGGAACAGCATCAGCTCTGCATTGTCGGCACTGGATGAATCTTCAGATCAGAAGACAAGAACCGGTAATAACGTTGTGCCAAAGATGATCAGGATGTGTCTTAGCACAAGTAGCTTTACAAAAACTTTATTTGTATGTGTATCATTTCAATTTTTGATTTCACATCAAACCATCTGCTCAAACAATATGGGAGGGGGGGCTTCAATATCAGTAGTTTCCTCCTGATGGTTTTTCTTTTCTTCAGTGTAACAGACGCCTTGCTAGGATTTGATACCCAGCTCTGTCAGTGCATGCACTGGGATCAAGTTAATAGAAGAGATTGTGTAGGATGCTGTGTCAAATTGCTTGCCGTTTTAATTTCTGGAGAAAACTTTAGACTGTAGCCACTTTTCACATAATCAACAGCAAATAAGGAGATTCTTGTTGTTATTATTTTGTATTAATTATTTGGATTATTTTCAGTTTAAAGTGAAAGCCTCTCATTGTTTAATCTACTTAAACTTGTTAGTTTTGAATGTTTGCTGTTACGTTGCCCCTTGTGCTGAACACTGAAACAACACTTGCCCTTTGTTTGGTTTTACTTTCTCATGCTTAATAAGCTAAGATAAACCGCATTATGTGTAGTTATTTTCAAGTTTCATTAAATGTTTTTTTATTATTCTTTTTGATACATTTTCAACCCTTCTCCAGATAACCATATCCAAGGTCCAATCATAAAGCCCGACCAAGTTCCAACCATGTCACACACTATCACACAGGCCTGTTTGCTGCAGGCAGCCACTCCTGCACCACCAGCAAAAACGGTTCCCGGAGGGACGACGTTTGTGACCAAAGAGGATTATAGAGAGACTCCGTCAGGCGACCTGGCTGTACGGTTGGTGAGCGTAGCCATGGAGGGGCTGACTGATGAAGAGTTGTCTGACAGCGGGGGAGAAGGAATGTATCGTGAGAGGGATGAGTTTGTTGTCAGGAATGAGGATATCGAAACCATGAAGGTAAGTTGAATGTTAAAAATAACACTAATTCACACTTCACAAGAGCTGGCTTAGGGCGTTTTCACATGGGACCCAAATCCGTATTCGGGTACCGTATTTGCTCAAAATCCACTTATTTTGTACCATGTAAACACAATCTGGACTGTGCCAGGATACGGCCAGAGAAACCTTCCTTGGAGGTTGTATCAGAGTCCGGGTACGGGTGGATACGGATCATGTGAACACAAGTCGGACTCTGGCCGTACTCGAGACCAGACGCATGCTCAAGGCGGAGGTGACAACACTGCCGACCCAAGTTGCCACGCGACCATAAACAGACCAAAACAATGCCGCATCCTTGCTCTACGGGCTCGAATTCGTGACCGGATAACTTGCTGGATGAGCAAGGCACCGTTTTCAATATCTTAATTTGAACGGGCCATCATGTTGAGTAACAACGCTCTTCTTGCCTCCATTATTGCTAATGATTTATTCGTCTGTTGTAATTCTAGGCCGTCGCTCGTTTTATGACATCGGTACATCTCAATCCCTTGTTTGTTGGATAGCTACAGAATGTATGTTTACCGCCACCTGCTGTTTTGGTCTAGTCAGTCACTCGAGTCCAGTACAGACTGAGACCCGCACCATGTGAACGGAAAAAAATTTGCATTTTTCTCTGGCCGTTTTCTGGCACAGCCACACATGTAAGAACGCCCTTAACCTAGAAAAGAACCAGCTCACTTGTAATGTTCTCAACTTAGAACTACTTTTCCAATCTAAAAATTTAACTGGCTTTGCTTCTTTAGTTATTTACCTTAATTTTTCATAGTGGAGAAAGTTGTGTATATAAAGATGCTTGTAATAAATATTGAATGTGTCTTGTCAGAAGTTTGTTGTGGTGGTGTTATGTTAATGAATCATCTGTCGCTGACAATGATAAATGTGACTAAAATATACGATTGTTGCTCTCAGCTGTGCCCAGACCCAAATTCTGAAAAAATGCTCTCATGACTTCTGCATTTGAACAATAATTTATTTCTCGCCAATTTCTTATATTTGAAGTGCCAGCACATATTAACAGATGCTCTATGCTGTGTCTCCCTGATGCGTCCAGGTGACAATGACAGCTGGAAGTGAACCTCCAGCAATCTGGAAAGTCCAGAAGGCTTTGCTGCAGAAATTTGTGCCTGAACTGAGAGACGGAAAGAGAGTCTTCTCTGCCACAAACAGTGTAAGTTTAACATGTTGCTGCATGTATAAAGTTTTGATCATTCAAATTACATTTGTTTTTTTTTTCTGCAGAATAACACTGTTTTCTTTGTGTATGTAGTACCTTGGATATTTTGGTGACGCCAAGACCATGTACCAGAGAGTGTATATTAAGTTTTTGGACACAGTTAACAAAAGGGAGTATGTTCGAGTTTGTAGTCGGAAGCCACGCTGCAAGCCAATGAACTCCCTGAGGTATATGTGAAATACTAGCTGATGCAGTTTTATTGTTTTTGATGTTGTTGAAATGGTGCGTTTTGTGTTTTAACTGCTTTTGTTCTGCCTCACAGGGGTGTTCAGGTGAAAACGTTGCTCGGCTTGACAGCTTCACATTCTGCAGTTTTTCAGAGCCAAAAGCCCCGACCCAAGCAAGTAAAGTCAAGGGCGGAGCCACCACCTAAGAAGAGGCGGAAATGGAAGGAGGAGTTTTCACCCACTGCTTCCGGATCATCTGCAGAAGAAGGTGGCGAAGATGATGGTAAAGATGGATTTTAATTTTTTGTCATGAGGGCTGGTTTGGAAAGTTTTTGTAGTTTTGGTCTTAAGCTCTGCATTCTCTCACTTCTGATACACACTCAGAGTTAAACCCTTCATGCTCTTCACGGCTCCTCAACACTCAAACCATGAAGGAGACATTCAGGAGCTTTGTGGAGCTGCTCATCAGCATCGCCTTAGACGAAGATGTCTTGACTGCACTTGAGAGAGCCAATGGTTAGCAATCCACCTTTTTGATATCGAGTGCTACTGTTGTGAGTTAGGTCAGCTTTAAAGTTTAGCATCCATCTTATTACTTGTTTATATGTCTGGTTTCAGATGAGCTGCTGCTGCCATATATGAAAAGAGTAGATGGTATGATCACTGACAACAGGAAACGCCTGCTTCACAAGCTGCACATAGGGCAGATCTTAAAGGTGAGTTAGTGAAAGAAAATGAAAATTGACTGAAAGTTGTCTGTAATGTGGGACTAATTTAGAGAAATAGTAGTTTTACAAAACTGCCTGCAGTTTTATATTAATGCCAAAGATGAAAATAACAGTAAACCTAACTATTTGGTGTTTTCAGACAGCTCTAGACAGCTTCCCAGAGATGTCAGTGGTGACTGAACTGAAGAAGGATGGGGAAACTCCAGCCTTCAAAGTTCGTCTCAGCGGAAAGGCCTACAACAAGAAGACGATGAAGCCCTGCAAGATTCCTAGCAAAGTGCCTCAGGTGAGACAAGACCACGAGTATCGTCAATTAATCAGAAAGGTTTCCTCCTATTGTCTTTTCTCAAGCCCTTTACTTTGATGTTGTTGGAAAACATCTTGAGCTTAACAAAAAATGGTCGAACTAAGTTCTAACAACGATTACAGAGATTCCAACCTTAGATTCTTTCTTAAAGGATACTTTTTGCAATATTTCATGAGCTAAAATAAATTATTAAGGAAGAACTTTTCTTTATTATTTAGGCAATTAGAACAACTCATACCATGACTGCTACCACAATACTTCCTGTACATTTCATTCAGGAACTTTCATAAGCAAAAAGGGATCTTTGATTATAATCCCTTGTTTATTAAGGCATTTTGGTGTCATTATTTGTCCAGGAGAGGGCGCAGTGTTACCGTTCTTCATATTTCTGTACTGTACCAAAGCCACGATTCCCCTTTCTACTTCCATGCTCTTTTACATGACGGGGGGGGGGAGTAGTATCAGATATCCTGGAGGCATTGTGATAAACATTCTTGTTTGTTTTTTATCCTTTTGTTTTTTTAGGAGTATACAGTGGACCAGCAGAAAACTCAGTGGTTTTCTTTGTACCACTCTTTGCAGCATTATAAATATCACACATACCTCATGTGTAAAGATGAGGTAGGACATTGTTGTGAATATCTGTGTAACATTTGATCAATTTAACTTTAAATTACTCTGCTGAAACTTTTCTGTGTTGAGCTTTCTAACATCTTGTGGTTTTGGTTGTGCAGATTGCATCTCTGCGGATGCAGGCAGGGGACCTGGGTCAGGAGGAGACTGTACAGAGGTGTCTGCAGAACGGCGCTTGGGTAGAGGGGCTGTTTGAGCGCTTTGGAGAGCTGATCAGTCAAGTGCAGCAGGTCTGCAGATGATTCAGCCTTGGCACATTTCTTTAAAAAGGAAAAACAAAAACATTAAAAGTTTGGTGCTTGAAGATGAGTGGACACCTGTAAATCAAAATGGCTGCAGAGACGGAGTTGATCTCTTTTTCCAGCCAGATGTCGAGCGGAAAAGCAGCAGCAGGAAAATGGTGGAAATTTATACTCTTCATTACTGCATTTAAGCAGAAAGGAATAACTTGATCAAAAGAGGACAATGAATTTCTTTTGGGGAGCATTTTGGAGACTTTCATATATTATCTCTCCTATTTTTTTGTAGGGTTTTGTAGTTTTAAAAGCCCGCTTTTATGGGCCTTTTCATAGATTTATATTGACTTTTTTATTATCCTTTTCTCTCCGTTAATGTCTCAGCATAACCTTTGAGTATGCGCTAGATAGACAGCAATCAGCATAGGATGTAGAGCAAATAAAAATGCAGAAATGCCTGCCATTTTAACAAGCATTCATCAGTCATTTAAGTAGGCCCATATACAGATTTGATTTATTGTAGAATAAAAAAAATCTATATATTATATATAACTTTAGTTGCATATTGTTTGTAAAACATTTTTTGTTATGGAGTGCCAATTTAAGTATATGTATTGTACATTTTGTATAAAAGAAAAGGAATGTGCGAACTGCAGAAACTCTTTTAAAGAACTGAGCGACTGCAAACTGGATCTGTGTTGTGGTCTAACTTGTGAGCATCCCTTTGCTCCTAAGATGCTTTTTCTAGTGCTGCTTTTTATTCTTGTCAGACAGAAATCATTACCTTGAATTATTTTAGGGTAAAATTAATTAAATAAAAGTTGTCTCTATATTGTTTTACATACATAGCCCACATTTTATGACAAATATATATTTTTCACAGAAGTAAATATTGCTGTACTTTGTTCATTACACTTTCTAAGACAGTTTTTCATTGTCTTATCACGGTCCTCCACAATTGACTCTTTGTGAGTCAGTAATAATTTTTGTGATATCAAAAGTGATCTTTAAAAATGCAGTTTGTAAATAAAATGGCACATGTATTAGATATATATTTTGGTGTGTTTTGTTCTGTATAAGTGACTGCTTAATCTCCCAGAGGAATGAGTTTCAGTGATTCTTCAGGCATGTCTGTGAGGTACATGCAGATATCCAAATTGTTTAAAGGATAGAAAATGGGCCTGAAATGATAACACAAGATCAGATAGCTTCTGTCTTTAAAACACATGAAGGTTCACTTTTTAACTACTTTTATCCTCACAGCAATAACATTGTTATTGTGCTTTAATCAGCAGAAATGAACCAGAAAGCATACGCTTTACTTTTTGTATTTAGAAAAAAGAGCACTTGGAACTGGAAATTCTGAGCCGAGTCTTTAAAAACAGGCAGAAGGCCACAATTATTTTCTTCTTTTTTTTCTGTACTTGTAACAGGCCAGAGGGGGGTCAGTTGAAGGTAAACTTCACCTGCCTGCTGAGAGTGTGAGGTTAATATTGGCTCACATCCTTCAGTGGCACACTTCATGATGAAAAAGTCTGATGCTCGCCCACAATACTCTCATGACCCAACTATTCAACTGCAACAGGGTGGCTGACTGTCGTCTGAAGGGTCTTGGAGCTGTTGAATAAAATATGATTGTGGAGCCACAATGGAAAAAAAGAAAAAGACCCGCGATCTCCAAGAAACAAAAGTGTCTCTGTGAGGCAGCAACAGCACTGTGAGGAAAGCCACTGTCCTCTGTCCTTTAGAGCTGGAGAAGATCGGGGGTGGTGGACAGTCCTGTCAGCCGGGCGTTTGAGATTCCAGCAGGGGCACAACTGGTCGGGAGAGATACTGAGCGTCCGCTCTCCAGATGAAAAGCATATGAATTTTAATGCCCTGCATTGTTCCATATGTGGGAGACGGACTGCGAGGACCCTTGAGGCTGCTTGAGAATGTGAGAAGGGCACAGAAACAGGGCTGCTGTGCATTGCATAAGACTGCAAATCACTCAATTTATTGGTTTTTAAAATGTCCCCTGGTGGAACTTTATGTTCTACAATGGACATAAAGTAAATGATGATGTAGTTTTGTACTTCATGAGTCATGCAACGATACACNGTAGTTTTGTACTTCATGAGACATGCAACGATACACTTTCTGTTCATGAAACAGATTTCAGTTTAGGGGAAAGATTTTGATCAAATTTGGCACTGGAGTGGAAGTGGCATTATTATTCTAAAGTCATTTTAACTCTACTATATTTACTTAAGAGCTATAGTTTAATGTAATTCACAAACCTGTAAGCTGATAAAAGACAGCATGTTGTGATATATAAAACCCATTACCTGTTGAGTTTGAATTTTATTGTTTTCTCAGAGGTTATCTTCAACAAGCTGTATATTCTTATTTTGAATACCACCTCCTGGAGGAAATTCCTCAGGATATTTGTCATCAACTTAACTGTAAAGAACACCTGATTAACACTGAATGACCAATAAGCATGAAGGAGAAAGAAAGGGAAACATGCAAGGCTTTCTGGGAATATGAAGAGCAACAGGAGAGTAAATATTGATCTGACCTTGTAGGCTTGAATTTCTGATTGTATTAATGACTCCCTCCCAGTCTTATTTTCTGTGTTGGCACTAAACAAGTCTCCCTCTGAAAGCACTGAAGTAAGCTTGGTGGCAAGTTGACAAAATACCAGAACAACAGATTGCGGCACAATTCATTTGAAGAGTTGTAAAACCAGTTTCACCCTCATTCAGAAGTTTCTCATTCAGACTGCCTTATATTTCCTCTCTTGCGTGTGGATGTAATCACTTTNCTCCTGTGTTAGCACTTAAACAATGTGCAGTGACCCCCACATGAATCCAGTTTCCAATATTTTTTTATTTACATATTTTCAATTTTGGTGAAAATGTCAAATGTATTGAAACTTGATTGTTTCAGGTGGCTCAAGATTAAACCTTCTGATTAACACAACATAATAAAGGACCTTCTACTTTCTTGACCTGTTCAATTTTGTGATTTAAGGCAAGCAGCTTAACCCATAAACTGCTGGCTGCTTAATGTTCTTTTACTGTAAGAATACTAAACAGAGATGGTGACGTCAAGACAAAATGAATGGAATTACAAGATATATATGTAATCACACATAAAAGTAGATGCAGTTTTTAGTTCCAAGTGTAAGTCGAAGCTTGAAACACTGTATTGAATGTACAGTTTCAAAAGTAAAGGTGACAAAAGTACTTAGTGTCATGTGTAAAGTTAAGTGGACTGGCCCTTTAAAGTTATGACAAAAAGGAAGCCTAGCTCAAGAGCAGCTGAACAGGAAAATATTTCTTTCCTTGCTTTGTATTGGATTTAAAACTAATTGCCATCTGTTCTTATTTCTTCCTGATTTAAGTGTGTAATCCATGTCATGGTTTCAGATTCCTATCTGCCCAAATGAACATAACAAAAGATGAAAAAAAATCTTCCTTTTTTTCCCCCTTCTGCATCAAAGGTGTCAAGAAGAGAACCGGTTTGCTCCAGTTACCTCAGCCTTTAGTTTACACCAAACTTGTGTCTCGTGATAATAGGAGTCTGCCTTTTGGTCTCCCTTTCAGTGAGTGACCAGCATTGGCTTTACCGTGTCATATTACTGCTTTTCCATTGTCAGATTACACCTCCAGAAATAAAGCACCGCGTTCGTGCCTTAGTTTGTGAAATCGGTCCATGCTAAGCTACAACTCAGGTATTTACTCTGGGAGTGAGCGTGTTTGTTTATAAGACATGTAAGTTGGTCAGTGACACACTGTTACAGACACACAAGGTGGAAGAGCATTGGGGCAACCTTTACCACCTGTAGCCACCTGTGAGGTGTTTTAAATGAAGGACAAAAGTAATTACCCCCCAAACATCCCACTCTCATTAAGTGTTTATCAGTTAAATCCCATTATGTCACACACCACTACTTCTTCTATGGGATCATGTTGTTGGTCTTATCAGACCAGTTTTTATTTCCTTGTATAGGCTTGAAGGGTGTGACTTGCTGAGTAAAAGGTTGTGTGAAAACTTCCTGAATTTGAGAGCTCTTACTTTA
>JAPMNP010724764.1:0-18060 GCA_029874935.1 Atherina boyeri
TATATATATATATATATATATATACTTTTATATATATTTTTATATTATTGTATTGTTTTAATCTATACTTAGACAGTGGTGGCTTAGTTACTTGGGTTTCTCTTCTTTTCTATTATATGTTCAAATGATGCCAAGTGTCATGGAGCTTCAATTTCAGAGGGAACCTCCCAAAAGTATTAATAAAGTTGTCTGAATCTGAATATTCTGTGCTTTACAGGATTAAAACCGCTTGAGACCATAATCAGTGTACAGTGTTGGCTTTTTATTCATTACAGGTCAATGAAGGTCAACTTTCAAACACATAAAAAGTCGAGGACCATTAAACGTGTTAAGTGGAGTGTGTGCATGAAATTTCTACATTAATTTACACAGAATGCAGATCACATAAATACAGTTAAAATATACAATGGGAATTAAAATTCAACAAATCTACACAGAGAGAATTAAATAGGTTAAGAAATCCATTTACAACCTTCAGAGTAATATGACATTATGTTAAAGCATTTTCACTTTTTTTGTTTAACTTTCAACCTCTGGCACCCCTGGCAGGTCAAAACTCTACTTACAAGCATGATTTTTTATACAGTAACTTTTTATCATAGTAACAGTTTTTTTAAATGGAAAATGATTCTTCTTAATGACTTCATATGACACTAATATCTAAAAAGTGAAAATGCTTTACAAAAATGAGATATCACTTTAATCAGTGCTAAAACTGCTAGTTTTCATCAAAAGCAGTTAAGACATACCTTTAAATAAAGGGGAAAGAAATCTACAGTGAAATGTAGCCTCTATTTAGAAAATGTAGTGCTGCCTTAAAAACAAAGGAAAAAGGAAAGAAATGACCAAAAATAAAGGCACTGTAACAGAAGAAATAAGCAGGATGTGGATTCTAGGGTACCAATAATTATTGACAACAGAGTGGATTTTTCAATATTGATTGGAGTACACGGTTTTTTTGCATTTAAAATATGTGGGGTTTTTTTTTTTTAAACAGACGTTTCAAATTCTGACTTAAAAGGACCATGATCATGCTCATCAGAGGATAAGTGAGGTTAAGAAAGAAAAACAAGTTTCAACCTTGAATCTGTCCTCAGATTACAGCCCCTGGCATCACCCTACTTGTAGTGCCCAGCAAAGCAGAATAAATAGACATACACTTGCATGTTTTTTTTAGTTTTTTAGTTTTCTTTAGTCCTACCTAGCAGAGCAGCGTCATATTTGATTTGTCACGATCTATTAATCTTTTCTTAAATTTGGGGCATAAATTGCTAGATATGAAATACAGTGTAATCCTACTTGAAAAATGGGGGATCATTACTATTTTGATTTTCTATGAGCTGCAAATTTAATACCGGCTTGTAATATTAGCATTCCAAATTGAAAACAATGAACGATGTAGCATTTTGTTGGTACTAGTT
Source organism: Atherina boyeri (assembly GCA_029874935.1). Classification (NCBI taxonomy): domain Eukaryota; kingdom Metazoa; phylum Chordata; class Actinopteri; order Atheriniformes; family Atherinidae; genus Atherina; species Atherina boyeri. The sequence continues at coordinate 1,422 of JAPMNP010724764.1, forward strand.
GCTGACACTACATATTTACGATATATGGGTAGCACACAAAAGCATGATATTTAATTATGAAACGCATAGCATGAATATCAGTGATTAGCTGTTCAAAAGGAAAATGAAAAAGCAGAATGCTCATTGGGGCTCAAATCAAGAGAAATGAGTATGGTACAGGTTAGTGACAGTATTAGTGAAAAATCAAGCAACTTGAATTCTTGATGGATATGAACAAGTGTCTTAAAATCTCCCAACCACCATGAAGAAACCTACATTATCAGCCAACAAGATAACACTACTCTGAAATTACTCCCAAAAGCTGCTGTTTTTTTTTTTTTTATCAAAGATGTCAAATGGCTATTGCAAAGTAGCTGCAGCCAGCAGTCAAGATAAATAAGAAAAAAAAAACAAACCTCGAGCTTACAGCAGGAAGTAAACAGGCACTGTCCTGGCTTGCTCTGCATAGTTAGCGAAGTCAGACTCACATGATAGGTTCCCCAAATCATCTAACTGAATACTCATGGTTTGACCTGAAGTAGTGAACTTATGGCTGATCCATTTCCATGTGAAACGCCTTGTTTCCTGACCTCTAGTTAAAGGGTGTAGCTATCAGGCCAAAGAACTGGAAATGTCACAGGGTGAAATAGGGCAGGCCACTGCACCAACAGTAAAAGGAAAGAATTGCACAAAAGCAAACTCTACTTTGAACTGAATTGCATTGTTCTATAAAAACGATGAGTAAGGAGAGCTATAATAACAGATGACCCAATGGCTTACCAACACCAAAAGATGCCAGACAGGTTTGACCAAAATCCCAGATTAAAGGCAAGAGTGCGAAGACGTGCAGCCTTCAGAAAACAGATCATAGCCTTGAATCAGAGTCAGAAGACAGTAAATACTGTACATGAAAGAGTCTTTCATTTTGGAATAAATACTGTAAATGGTTTACCACAACATACAGCCTTCAACAATACAAGAGTCAATGACACAAAGATATGAGCAGCACATCTGTCTCTTCATCCTTCTCGAGGCTGCATGCAGGTTTCTCCACTCCAAGCAGAGAAGACCAAGAGGGTCGGATGAGAGATTTTTTTTTCTAAGTACTTTTTTCAGTCCATGGATCTGGTGAGCAGAGTGGGAAATGTAGCATCGCATGAGGGAAGGAGGAGGGAGCCAGGGAGTCAACATGAAGACAGGTCCTTATGGAGAGGAGGGATTTTGGAGTAATGGTAGGAGTGTTTCAGCGCTACAGAAACAGGGTGAGACAGAGACAAAAGAAAAAAACATTTAGTTCAACATAACTTAAAAAAAAAGTATTTGGAAAAGATGAGGGTAAATGATAAGGACAAACATTAAAGATTACCAAATAAGCATTACCCAATAACTAAATCTGTGCAAAAAAACCCATTTATTCCTAAAATAAATTATAGCTCTTTGGATATTTACAATTAGCTGGTTAAATATGTATGATATAAAGTTTAGATGTGGATAAACTACTTAGTATAGAGCAATAAATCTGCTAGATACTTCATCTTGGCTTTTTAGCGCCTGCGAGAGGATTTAGAGTGAGAGCTCCGGGCCCTGGAAGATGAGGCCTGGCCTTTCCCACCAGAGTTCTTAGCAATATTAATGTGTAATTCCTCTGTGGTTCTGTATGAGGAGGTGGATGGTCTACCTCTAGACTCTAGGTAGACCCCCGGCTTCCCAGATGGATTGTGAACATAGAGGGATTTTGAGTTTGACTGAGAGGGGACTGAGTCTGACTGCAACGTGTAACTGCATGCAGCGGCTGCTTGTACAGATTTCGACCTGTGACTCAGCTGTTTTCTCCTGACAGAAACGTCTAACTGCGGTTTTAGATCAGACTTTTGTTGACTTTCACCCCATGCTTTAGATGTGTTAGGACCCACACGCAAAGCTTTAGAAGAGGTTAGGTTATTAGGAGAGGAAGAAAAAGAAGATTTATGTCTGGTGGAAGAGGCAGGCCCAACACGAGTCGTGATGAAAGTGTCCTGACGTACAGGGACCGAAGCTCTCCGGCCTGACGCACCCCTTCTTGAATCACTGATGTCTGTTTTTACTGTTAACTCGCTGCTCACAGAACTGCTGGAGTTCTTACGAGTCAGGGAATATCCACGACTCAATTCTGCGTTAAAAACATCACTGACACTACGACTTCTAATGAAGGTGGCATCTCGTGGGAGACCCCTGCCTCTACGAGAGCGGCTGCTTGTCTGAATGGAAGTCTCACGAGAAAGAGAGGAAGAGGTTCTTACAGGGCTTGTGTGAAGACTTCGGGTTAGGGCTCGTAAGTGCTGGGTGGCCATGGCTGGAACGCTGCTGCCGAGAACCGGGCTAGCTCGTGGGCTGCTCCTCAGCTGAGGTCGCGCCGGACTGCTTTTGGGGCTCCGAGGGGCCCTGCCTGACTTGGTGGCAAGCTCTTTGGCCCGGGAGCGGCGGGGGCTGCTGTTCAAGCTATGAGGAGACAGGGGGGCCTCCAGGTCCTCCAAGCGCTGAGTGAGAGCCAGTTTCTGCTGGATGGCCATACGCAGCAGAGAATTCAGTGTCTTCTTCTCATCCTCGGCAGCTGTGAGCTGCCTCTGCATCTCCTCCAGTTGGGTGACATACTGGTCACACCTGCAAGATGTAGACAGCAAAAACATGCGACATGCACAAGCAAGAGCACATTGAATCACAAAGCCAGAGACACACAAAGATCAGGCTAAAAATTACATATGTACATATTATATGGAGGATCAAAGATCAATATTTGTAAAGAATACTGATATTGGTGGCTTGTAAGAAGTCTATAACCAAGAAATGGCGGAAAAAAGAAGTACCCAGTGTAGATTAATGGATTGATATTGTGCATGACATCTTTGTTATAGAAAGCATTACTTTTAATGTAAGAATGCAAAACAGTATATTCATTGCAAATTGGCAAAACCGGACTGCATGTGTCTCTACCATTAGACCGGACTTCAGGTAAACTTCGGTTGTTGCTTTTTCCATAAAAGGAGGCATCTACCAAACTCTTTATATGCGTTTTTTGTGATGTCTCTGAGGATATATATTCATCAAAAGTATTCATGTTTATTAGTTTGTTTTATTTTGTGTTTCATTTTTAGGGATATACTGTTGAAAAACTAAGATTCTTGTAATTTAATTTATCCAAAACATTTTACCATACAGCAAACAGAGTGGGCACAATAAACACAACAATCAAAAACTATTGACAACATTCAGGAAATTCATCCACAACATTCAAATCTCCCTGTAATCTTATACACATCCTCTCTTATAAGTTCAGCTGGCATGTTGGAGCTTTATGGAGCTTTATGGAGCTTCATGTCACATCCACAGGTTACAGTAGCTAAAGTGACCACATTGTAGGCTCTCTTCTGCCACGTATACACAGTTTGCTGTAAATTAGCTTGACGACTAATTTTATTTCAATCCTTTAGGACTCAAAGCCTTTCAATCTGGCATTCTAAATCAATGAAGACAAAAAGAAAATTGCTTCTTTACACACCTTCTGATTCTATCAGAGTTGTGCAACACCTGTGTCTCCTAAGCAAACAACAACCACAAACCATGTCAGAAGCAAAATTTAGGACATGCTTTTTACGGTAATGAATCATGCCGCAAATGGCAACAAACAGCAAAGTGCAAAGCTTAGTAACAAAGTTTAATTGATTAATTTAAAATACTCTTCTTGCCATATTTTTTACTCTGGAAAGGAAATTCATAAACTCATGTAACTGGGTCAGGGCCTTTAAGGTTCAACTTTAGCATTCACTAACAAGGTGAAATACTAACAGTCATTTTTAATGCCTTGGCAGATATGCCCCAAAGTGAGCTAGCTGCAAACCTTTTACACCAGCTTGGACTTTTCAAATATCAAATGGATTTACGCTGAATAACTACAAGCCATCGAATGACCACCAGAATTCCCATCAGGTTTGGGATGACAAGAAAAAAAAGAAAAGAAGATAAAATTTCTTTTAATAAGTAATGTTTGGTCAGATTTCCACTACCACCACATATAATTCCAATGGTTATTGGTACTACTAGATGTGTTCATTATTATATATAATCATTCTTGGAACTGTCATTATATGCTTTCAGAAAAATGCAAACACGTGCTTACTTATGCAATTTTTAACTATGCAACCATGTGATATAATTATATTTTGCAGTCCATGTATTATGTCAATGTATATTACTGTTTGTAAGTCTTAAGGGCCAAAGATAGAAATCAACCATTGATTATAATCTTGCATATTTATGTTATGATGTCCATGCCTGGTCCCTATTTTTAAATAAATAATGATAGCAGTGTAGAAATGTAAGTGCTTGTACTCTCCACATGATGGCACCACTGATCTATAATCAAAGACCTTCTTTAAAGCTGTAATCTTTAGCTGGTTGGAACAGACAGCAATAGTCCCTGATCACTGTCTGTTCTCAAATCCCTCTTAGGGATAATCAAATGCCAGCTCATAACTGTCTGCCAAGCACCTAGACAGTCTAATGCAGGTTCAAGAAACTTCTCTGGGGTTTCAGTCATCAATAATGTTGATAACAATAAATAATGGCAACAGTAATAACAATACAAACATCTCAGCAGTCTCTCAAAAACAAAAACTACCGGATCACTGCCATCCAATCCAAATTTACTGTGAACATTTATCAAGTCAACTGATGATCAGAAAAGATCAGAGATCTATGCATTAACTCTTAGTATATTTCCCTTGATGGGATGTCTGTTAAATGTCCCATTCTTCTCATGCAAACTCTCTCCTTCCCTAAGGTGACCTGGCTTGATGGGACAAATCTGTCCTTGCCTCCTCCCCCGTTAGCACAGGGTAGAGCATGTGGTTCATAATCTTCACGTGAACCAGTGGATTGTCCAAAGGCGCAATGAGCACGCTAAGCTTATTACATGAATGACAGTGAATCCTGTACCACAACAAGTACCATTACTAAGCAAGCATTAAGAACACTCACAGAGGGGCAAAGACAATCAGAGCTAAAGGGAAATGTCACGACAAATTAACTGATTTTATCAAAATGATTGTTATCTTGCAAAAACAGCGCTAAATATCTTTTCTTTCCTAAGATGCTTGTTTGATTGAAAAATTACATAAAAAGTACATGAAAGATCTTACCGACTGGCAAACATGACTCTGAGTGAAGAAAAGGTGGCGGCGTCCTCCTTCAGGGCTTTCAGCTCATTCCGGAGCTTCATCATGGTCTCCGACACCATACTTTTTTCTGTCTCATACTTGGTTTTCAAATTAGACAACGCCAACTCAGCAGTCTGCAAACACCAAAAGTATCATTTGATTCAATGTGAGGCTTCAAAAGGCATATAATCTTGCATGATACAAATGAAAATATTAAACATTAACCATTAACATAGATAAAACTGAGGAAATTCATTCCTCTGCACATTCCTCATTTTCATAAATAACATAGATGTAAAATCCTCAACTGTTAAACGGCAATCTGTATCAGTAGTGGGAAGATCAATGGAACAATCTTGGATCTGATAATGAAGACGAGAATAAACCATTAATGCATCCTTACTTTAACACAGTTTATCTCAAACAAACAACAGGAGTCCTAAGCACAGTCAATACAGTTAATATGATTCATTATTCATATCTCTTATTCAAAACACCATAATCAGTTTAACAGTCTCACATGTAAAATACTGTGATTACATCAGAGCCGCTAACAGGGATCTCATAATTCCAGCAATCATTCTTGAGAAAGGGAACCACTTTAAGCAAGCAGTCAAACAGATCACCTTGAATGTGTGTTTGCATGGGTGAGTGACTGACAGCTCAGAGAATGACAGAAACAGGTCACGTAGTGCTCGAGCTATCTTAAAAGGGGAGGGGGATGGAGTGCTCAACCTCTGGAGAGTGTGAAATCATTGTATACTGTCTAGAAAAAATACAGAGACAGTTCAACCATACCTTTCATTCTGCCATGATGCATCGATAATACTTGAGATTTTACTCTCTTGGTTCATAAGAGTAATAACAGACACACCACATGAGAACTTTGAACAGCTTAAACCCCACCACAATATCCATGAAAATAGTGTGTAACTAAGCATATAAAACAAAAATGCTTTATGCAATTAATATCTATGTATGGCTTTGTTAAAATGCTTTACAGTTACTCACAGTATCTGAAAGGTGATGCAGATCTTCCTGAGAGGACACTTAAATAACCAAATAAATAATCAACGAATGTTCCAAAAATGAAGTGGTACACAAAGTGAGGTTGGTGTAATGTAGAGGGCTATGGAAGAAAATGGTGTTGGCGTGTTCTTATCTGGAGTGGCAGTTTCAAGTGAGTTGCCGTGATTAAATCAGAATAATACAGGTTTGACTTGCACAAGTCTGGTCTGTTTACTTAAAGAGGCTACATGTAATGTTTTTCCCAAAATAAACGTATCATTAGCCTTTTTATGTGACCATTTATGACTCAAACATCTTCTGATGAGCATACTGACACCTTGTCGGCTCACGGCGGGTTTATAATCCTGCAGCCAATTTTTCCTTGTTTCTATCGGGTACGAATTTTCGCGCCTTGTATCTGTGGATGTGACGTCAAAGTGCGTTCATGTTAAAAGTTTGAGAGAAGCTGCCGCCACCGGTAGTAAACAATAAGCCTAAAACTTGCTATATTTCACTGCAATGGACTGTGAGAACACAGAGCGACCAGCACAACTCAGACACCAACAGAAACTCCACATCAGACTACGAGCGCGTGCTGCTAGGACGAGCAGAAAGGAGGTGCAGTTCCGTTTTTCAGCCAAAGGTGTCAGACGCGAGTTGAAATTTCAGGAAACTCCATGTAGCCTCTTTAAAAGTCAAACATAACAGTTTCAGGACTTTACTGCCGGTCAAACATAACTGGATGCCGCAAGTTGTGAATTAGCCAATCAGTGTGAAGAATTCTACTTCAAAGAATTCACTAACACATGAAGAAGAACTGCAGTGTAGTAATTACTTGATGAGACTGTACCTGTTTGTTGGCCTTGAGGACAGTTCTCAGGGTAGCGATCTGCTCTCTCTTGGTGCTGAGAAGAGACTTGAGTTTCAGAACTTCCTCCAGCAGGCTTTCAGCATCCCGCTCCGACTCCCCGCTGCTGCTCAGCCCGGAGTAAGGCATCGCACCCCTCTGTCGACAGAGGTCCACGGCCACCTGAGAGAGAGTGAAAGGCAGTTTTAACTCAAATTTGTGAGGCTTGAAAAAGTTTTTCACAGTACTATAACAATGCTTTAATAGTTTCTTCATTATTAATGACACAATACTAAACTGATTTAAAGATGCCCTAGACAACTTGTCAACCTTAAAACTCTGCGTTGCTGACACGTTTGATTGTACAGTGACATCTATTATGCATTTTTGAAAGCATTGTTGCCCGGCAGCATCCCAAAGCTGAGAGAACCCGTACTTCACAACTTTTGCTTCTGGGACGCCGCATGACATTACAGCAGAGTTTTGCCTTACGCACTGTGTCATATGCTAGCAAGTGGATATGAACACACTGGCCATTTTTAAAACACAATATGGCTGATAAGCAAAGAAATGTAAGAAGACATTACTGCTTAGGTACAACACAAGAGATAAGACACAAATTATTATCAGATCATCAGACTGACTTTTACTAGCTGGATACAGCTCAGAATACAGGTAGGATGCAAGATGGATGCTAAATTAACCGTTAAAGTTCTTTAGTGCCTCTTTAAAGATGCTCAAAATCTATTATAATTTCTTATTTGAGGTAAAATTTATCTATTTAATAATAAGGTAAATATTTCTGTACCATAATGAGCATTTCCAGTTTCATATGATGTTGTTTGCTCAGAGGATCATGTGTTGTGGAAACCACCACTCAACTTTGACCCCTGATAATCCAATCCATTCAAACCCAACACCAATGCACGTGTCAGCACAGCCCAAAGCACGCGCTGGATTTGTGCAGACAAGGGAGTTACTCAAGAATATCAGCAGTCTGAGCAGACTGTTAAGCTTAGCAAAAACTTGGTGAGGGAGAAGGTGGCTTTACACAGGACAGAAGATTAGCTTTCAGCATCAATGTCAATGAACATATTTTGTAGATTTCTAGTTTAATTTTCAGTTCCCAATCCACTAACTATTATTGGAGTATGGCTCTAATGTAGAATATAAGTCACAAGTTTGGGCATGCCCACTTTCTCAGAATGAATCTGTTACTGAATTTCTGACAGATTAAGAAAAACCCTCTTACCCGGAGGTGTTTGATCTGGCAACGGATGACCGCTACCAAGTTGCGAACATTGGAAGGGTCCCTGAAATCCAGGGTGGGGGATCCAGGGCAAGTAGGCGAATCTCCACTGGTTCCTGCACTGTCCACCTCACCCATAAACTGCAACGCTGCAGCTTTGGAGATGAACATCTCATTGGCTCGAGGCTTCTTCTGGACGTTGTGTTGGGGAAACGCATGGTGTGCTCTCCGCGCACTGCTTGCCCTAGCGCCATCGCGGTAGTAGTCCAGGGTGACCCGTTTGGGCGTCAAGTTGTTGCACACACAGATGTGGTGGTAGAGGTTGGACAGCTCCTCAGAGAAGGCCAGCAGCTCTTCCTGGGCGACGCTCAAGTGCCCTTCAGAATCAGTTGCCACTTTCCGGGTTGCTCCGATCTCCTTCTCCAACTCAGTGATGCGTTCTTGATCTTGCTTACTGGACTTGATACATTGGCGGATCTTGTCAGCCAGCTCCTGAGCCTCTGCCCTCCAACGATCCTTCTCCTGCTTGTATCGTTGTTCCAGTGTGTTATAACGAGTTCCTGCCTGAGACAGCTCATCGCGCAACTTCAGAAGCTCTTCGCTAGCTGCTCGCATTCGAGCCTCTAGCACTTCCTTGCTTTTGCTATCTACCTCATAGTCAAAGACGCCATCACCATCATTTCCAGTTTCTCCCTCGTCATCTACGCCGTCCTCTGCTTCTTGGTTTTGAAGCCTACTATTTTGGACAGTCTCCAGCTGTTGTGTGAGAGAGCCCACTTTGTCTTCTTTCTGACTGAGAGCTTGTTTGGACATTACCAACTGCATCTGCAGTTCCTCCACCTTGCTAGCCAGACTGGATTTCTCTCGCTCTGCCTGAAAATGCACACACACAAACAAAACTTGAAATATCTGTAATCATCATTTTTAGTACCAACTCTGACAGCTGAATTAATACGGATTGTTGATTCATTCCAATAAATGATAGGGCATTTCATGACCGTCTGACACATTTCTCCCCCCACTGCCTCTGCTCATGATGCATTTTTTATGTAACCTCATTTAGTTCACAGTCCAAACATCTGTTAAGCAGGAGGTTCCTAACCCAACCCCCAACTCAAGTGTATCATAAATAATATATTTTCTTTCAGACAAAGAGCAATGACAGATCAAGCCATTCTGAATTTTCCAAAGTACTGTTTGTGCGTGAGACTGTGACATTCAATTGAGGGCTGAATAACTTGTTCAGTGAAAAGGCATTAGTACGACTTCTTTACCAAGACAAAGAGGATGTGGTTTAGAGCAGGAAGTGGCAGGCTTCCCAGTTAACAGCTTAGTCACACAGACTTCACTGTATAATAAACTTCTTACTTGAGGCAACAAGAGGAGATATTACTTAAGTTTACCCTGAATAAATCTGATGCTTTTCTACCTAAATATAAATCTGAGTTCTGCAAATCTTGAATACAGAGTGCATCATGAGTGTTTGGCATTAATGAGGATGTAATGTAGAAGATATACAGTAGATTTTATAGAGAAGCCAATGGGTGATCATTAATCACTGTCGAAATCTCCTTGTGCTTTTAAAAATTCATATCAAAAAGCAGTGGGACATCACCAAGGTAAATATCACTGTCATGATGGGATTATTTTCTGTAATAACTGCTAAATGCAAGTTCAAATAAACAGACTCATTGTAAGACAGAATTGTACTGTGAAGCAATCCATAAACTTAATCAAAAATCCACTTTCTCACAACTTGTTGTCTTCCCTTAAAAAAGGTTGAATATGGAACAATTTAATAAAAAGCTATATATTTTTTTCTAAATAATACGTCCACAGGCCGTTTAGAGGGGAGCAAAATGAAAATACAGCATTTCCTTGAAAAAAATGTAAATTTTAACGAGCACGACAATCCTGTTATGTTTATGTCTACCAGCCAAAAGCGGCCACTATTTCGGGATGCCGAACACGGTCTCTATATTCCAACAATATGTTCGGCACAGCTAGGCTAGCACTGAGAAAAAGGATGCAGTCGGCAGGTCAAGCAGCTGCTTCAGAGCCCCGGAGATATCGTTATCCGTCTCAGGAGAGGAGTGACCGGAGAGGAGCAGAAACTAGAGTAAATTTAGATGAAGCCTACACTAAATGGAGCCACAAAACTTTCACGGCATCAAAACTAGGGATGTGCGGATCGATACTAAAATATTGATACTTCCTATACCAGCTAGTTATGTTTAGGGATTGATTTTCATGTTAGAAAATCGATATTTTAGGGATTTGGGGAAAATATTTTTTTTCATGAGCTGGACTGCAGTGGACATACTGTAAACTATAAAATCAGGATCTTGTCTAAATTATACCTAGTTGGTAGGATTTCCGCCTGTCATGGTATAGCTCATTAAATATTCAGTAAAACAGCCATTGTAGGGTTTTAAAAAGGTAAAGAAACAGCTGAAAACTATTTGATAGGTTAGATAGATAATAATATTGACTAAATTTTTATTATATAAGTGATGACAAACATGCAGTTATTGTAGTATTTATATATTTATTGATGTATTATAAGTTTGAGTCCCAAAGTATTTTATGAAATTCCTTGTTCCTCAGTTTTGGCTGCTTTGAAAGTGATTCTCCAAACACGTTAATATTTTGTGCAAAGTATTGATATCAGATCGGTATCGCCGATACTAGCTTGAATTTTACTTGGTATCGGATCGAAAAGAAAATCTGTGGTATCGCACATCCCTAACCAAAACACACGCGGAAACGGCTACTTTCTTCCTGGATCGGTAAGCCAACTCATTTGCTAACTTGACTAACGTTAGCTGTCAATTAAACTCCTCTACAATTAATTCCTCACTGGACACGGTGCCGGTTGGTCACTGGACATATCAACAGCCAACCTGGTGACCCAGCGGATTTTTGTATTGTTGTAACTACAACCTAGATACACCAGATGTCGCTATCATGTTTATTTACCATATCCAACCTTTAATTAAATATTAGTGCATGAATATTATTCATATGATACAGATATGAAAACTTCAGTTGTCCCCTATTCAGTCAAAACACCCTATGATAAAAGTATAAGATAGATAGCTGTCTCCTTTAACAGACCATATATTTACTAACAAGTAAATACAACGATATTTGTTCTTGTTGACATCATTCTCTTCACCACACATTTAGCATGACAGGTTTATTCTCTTGCCTACCTGTAGGAGTTGCTGCTTTAGTTTCTGACTGTCTGAAAAGTGCAGCTCACTCAGCAGGTCTGACACCAGCCCGGAGGCCGGAGCACGCAGGAAAACGTCACTGTTGCGTGGAGTTGAGTAGCGACGGATGAGGCCATTGCTTTTAGGGCCATCCAAGTGAGGAGGGTGAGCAGAACTGGGAGCAGATCCAGGACCATTAATATGATAGTCATCCTGATTCTCTTCCTCACCCTCTCCACCCTGGCCCTCCTCCTGGCTGTCATCCAGCTGCTCCAAGTGGAGCTCCAGGTTCCCCACAGAATCAAAGGGGTTAAGGGTCAAGGCAGAGAGCTCTCGCCGCAGACTGTTCTTCTGCTCCCTCTCCTCCTTCAGGGCTTCAAGGGCCTCATCCAGCTGCCTCTCTGCGATCTCCCTCAGCCTTGCTGCTTCTTCCAGCTGTGCTCGCAGCTCCTCCTGCTCCTCATTTTTTTGGGTCACCTCGAGCTTTACAGTCTCAAACTCAACCTGAAACATAAATTTTAAAAAAACAAGAACAAAACTCTTTGTGACAAGTTTTTATGTTCTGTCATGCAACACTATGGGTGTACAATCTAACCCAAATATCCAGATATAGCCAATATTATCAGACAATCAAAATCAGAAAGTTTTACAAGTTGAATGATGATCTTTGGTCCGATGTTTCATAAAGTCACCTTACAAGTTCAAGTTTCACTAATTGTAAGTATAAAATAATCACACTTGCAACTAATGGTAGATAAATATAATGCTGGATCTGTGTGTCGTCAGAAAAGACATGGTCCTGGAGATGTGTTATTAGCTGAAGCCATCACACAATTGGTCTTCAGTAATATAAAAGTTGTTTGTAAATCTGTATACAGATTTTGTTGACACAGTGGCACCACAACTGTGCTTGATAAATTCACACAACTTTACAGGAGTGTGATCAAAATGAAGGCTAAGTTACACCGATCAAACAGGAAAACTGCGACCAAGCGAGTGTTCTTGTTTGTGTTTCCCTGTGTGCAACTGAAACTAAAATAAATAAGTTGAAATTATGAAGTAATATTTTTCTTTTTTGGATATGGTATCGTGACATATCGTTTCGTGACCCTGGCATATCGAGGTGCATCATATCGTCAGTTTAAGTGTATCGTCCCAACTCTAACGTGTACGTCAATAAAACCCAGCTACATTTGGGCAGGCTTTACACAACAACGTTGCAGACGCTGCCACAGACAATCCTGTCATAGTTGTGTAAACACATCAGACTTATTCAACATATTAAAGTTGGCATGTTTCCACATGATAAATGGATTATGCTACCAGGTGTCTGATGTAGGGAATGCCTTTTTCTTTTTTGGACAGATTAATGTCACTTCAGCAGTGGGAAAGGTTAATTTAATGTCTGTTTTCATGGAATATGCACAAGCAAGTACCACTACTAAACAACACAAAACATGAGGGGAGAGACAAAATAAAGGAAGTTGGGATTCCTGATATTAATTTACAACTGTGTATGTGAAAATGAGACAATAATCTCAATAACATACAGAATATTGTAGTTACAGGCAAGATATTTTTTGAAGAGTGTTTTAAGGACATAGAGATGCAGTTTTTGCTGTCTTGGCTCAGCTAAAATAAAAAAAGAACTGGATTTGGAACTTAAAAATTAATCTGAGACAAATATTTTTAATACCTTGCAAGTTGCAATAGTGCTGCTTGCCTTTACACATGCTTTTCCCACCTTGCTCTCTGGATTCATTGGTACCTAAGTGTTTATTTGGCTTTGAATAACTGGCCCTATGGGTAAGCAGACCTGGAAGGGATTTCACTGACAGATTTAAAAAGCAAATCATTGTGGAACAAATTACTGTCTTCAGTTATAGGAGCTGCTTATTTCCTGGAAATAAGAACAATTCTCAAGCAACTTCACTGTGTTCTCTGTTGAAGAGTGGTTAATTTGCATTTTAGTTATTTATAAATTAAAAAAAACATGTGACAGAGATTAGAGGTTTTTCATTCCTCCAATGCAAAGAACGCAATAACACTACAACAATGGATATACCGCAGAGATTTAACAACTACTTATGTACATATGATTCATTAAAACCCAGCATGCAAGCCTATAATTATAGTTAGTAATCTACACAGGAGAAAATTGGTAACAATGTTTGTATGATCTGATTTTGGGTAAAAGAGTGTAAAACTTGGTTATATATTTGATACAGCTAGGTGAACTAACCTGGTTTTCCTTGAGCACTGACACTTGCTTTTGCAAAGATATGTTCTCTTCTTCCAGTTCACCATTGTCCTGCAACTGGCGAAACTCCCGTACTTTGTATTCCTTCATTTCATCCCTCATATGGCCCTTCTCTGCCTCCAGACACTCACACTCCTGTGGAACACAACCCACAATCACATCAGCAAAAGCAAAAATCTTCAAATATACAATTGTCAAGGCACATATTTTAGAAATAAGGCTCGACAGCAGACATATTGATTCAGATTTAATCTAGTAAACTGCACCATAAGGACATGGGGACTGATAGCAATCAGTGTAATATCAGTTTACATGTTTACTCAGAGAGTACGTCGTACCTTTTTTAGCTGGGTGGAGAACACACCCAGTCTATCGATCTCTGCATGGGCGTTGCTTAGAGCAAGACGTGTTTGTTTGAGCTCTGCCTGAACTTCCTCGATGCGGGTTGCCATGGCAGCCTCTTTAGTGGCAGTCTCCTGCAGCAGGTTCTCCTCCCTACACTCTCCATCAGCAGCTGCACGCTTCTGGCTGCTCACGGAATCGGCAAAAGCCTTTACATACAAATGAAATGAGTTAGTAAAAAAAGCTACACAAGCAGATTGTTATAAGTAACAGGAAGCCGCAGTGAAAACAAAAAAAAGGAAAAGAGGTAATTGGACTTCATTGACAAACACCACCTGGAACCTGATTTGAAAAAAAGAAGAAAGGAAATAGCTGATGTGGCTGAGTAAACTCAGACCTTAACAGCTGCTTCCACCCAATTTCACACATAGTTGTCTTTCCACCACGATAATATAGGCCTAATGCATAACATATAACATCATAACCCATTTTTTCACAGCTGGCCATAATCAGGAACCATGACACATTTTGCATCAATGGCTTGCTGATTAAATAACTTTCAAACATTCTCAACTGGGCAACCCATAATGGTTATATAATAACGCTAATTTACAACACAAGCTCGCTCTGCTTTGTTTAAATCCTGCCAGAAACTAGATGGGTGACTATCCAAGGAATGAGGTTTAAGCAGATTATCAATAAAGACTGAAATTCTGTACCGCTATGCCCCTTCAGACATAAGGAGCTTTGCTTGATATTTAGTTATGAAACATCATAAACCTACCGTTGTTCTGATACATTTCATACTAAATGTCTGTAACTGCCTGTAGGCAGAATTTTAAATCTATGTGCATGTTTTCGTTTATCTAAATCAGGCAGTTGAAACAATTGCAAAACAAAATATCTGTCTGCATGATGGGATTACATTCTTACATAAAGAAGTTTTAAAAAGCTTTTTAGCAATACTTCAAGCCCCATCTGGTACATCTTTGACAAAGTTTACATCAGTGGAAAATATTAATCCCCTCGTAAAAACAGTCCTTTGGCACCATGCCTGTGCAAGTAGATGACTTACATGTTTCATAAAAATTGTAACAAAAAAATAAATATATTTTCTAAAGAAATCCAAAACTGGAATCTCTGCTAAATATACTTTAACAGTGTAACACTGTAGAAAAATTATGGTGCAAGTTGTTCATCCAAATAAAACATTAATCAAATTAAATTACATCTGATAACTACATAAGTGAAAGGCATGGATTACTCGATAATCTGATATTTGACATATTGGTGTAATCTTTTAATCTAGACTATCTGGGGCTAACCTCATTCAGTCCTCAAAGCTTTACTGGTAAGTATCAAAACAAACTTTAAGAAAGAAACTGTTCCAAGTTGAAAACAAGACAAACTCATTTGCACATAAACAATCTTTCAATGTCCTTGCTTTGAAACTCAAATGATATTCTAGAAAAAAAAAGAAAATTACTTGTGATCACAAGCCTTTTTACTTAGTATAACAGTAGCCCGCAACTTAAACAGAGCCATTATTGTAGAGGCAACAGTTAAAATGACCAAAATAGAATAAAAGATGTGCAGTCAAATTCCTATCATAGTTCAGGAGCAAATATAAAAAGTTGAGTCTTATAAAGAGTGGAGTTCCAATGGGACACTAAAATACACCGGAGGGCAGCTCCTTAGCTGTAAATAAACGGCATGAGAAGCGAGGCTGCGCCATCATACTGTATGATAACAGCACAATTTTTCAAGACACTGTAAGCACATGCAAGCATATGATTCTACTGTCCTATTAAGTCATGGTTATGACATTTGACCATAAATGATTCTACCTCTTTGAGCTGCTGTAACTCTAATTTCAGGGTTTCATGCTCTTCCTCCAGTTGCGTGTGTTTTATCTTGAGGGCAGAACTTTCCTCAAGCACCACCAGGCCATAGCGGGCCGCTTGTAGCTTTTCTTCTGTGGCCTCCTGGAGCTCCAGAGTCAGCCTCATCACCTCAGCTTTCAAGTCTCCGCTGCCCATCCCGGCTTCTCCTTCTCCATCCACTGCTGCACCTGCTGGGTCTGGCTCAGCCTCCAGCATCTCTGCCTGGACTCCCACTTGCCTATCAACGCTCTGAGCAAAGGGCCACCTTCACTCCTCCACCCTCATTACGCCACGCTACAAAAGGCAATACAAAGAGAAGATCATTACATTAGAGAAGGTGATTGCATAAACTATTTAGAACAAGGGCCAGGGCAAAGAGGTTTTGTATAAATAATAAAGAAGCACTAATTGAGCAAACTATAAAGATTAATGCTGGGATTGGTGAAATGGGAAAATGCTTTAAACTCAAAAGACCAAACAGTGACCTAACCGATCTAAGCCAAAAAATAATCGTATCGTTGGAGTATGCAATTATATGAACACCAACCTGCAATTTTAACTCTACTCAATATCAGGCAATAGGAATATTTTGGGCCTACAATTAGCACGTGGCTCTCATCTGCTGTTAGGTATGCCATGGTACCTTAAGCTCATTAAGGACGAT
>JAPMNP010724779.1:0-10896 GCA_029874935.1 Atherina boyeri
GCTAAACATCACCACAGTTGCTGGTAATTAAATTATACATTTCCTATTTGGACTATATTTTTATATTTCATCTTTAAAGATGGAATATAAAACTATAATAAACTAAATAGTTGCTGCCATGTCCTTTTTGTGCCTGTTGGGTTTCACCTGTGCGCTCAAACAAACATGTAGCCTAGAATATAAATGTTGAATGAGTGAAACATTTAAGACCAAACATTTTCTTTGATTTTCTCCAATTAATACTCACACATTGACTTTTTCTGCCACATGAACTCTCTCTCTTTTGTTGCTGCTGCAGTATTGGTATTTTTATTGTTTTTTTAATATGCTCATTTTCTGCATATGCAGTCATTAACATGGAAGTCCACCGGGGAGAAGTAGGAGGAGCTAAGCTTTGTTTCACTTGTTGTCATGGTGACTACTGTTATCTGTGCCCCATTGATGAGGGCTTTTTGTTTCCTCATTCACGAGTGCCACTCAGTTACTTGAACTCAGAGTTGATTGAACTTCTTCTGAACACCTTTTCTGAAACCGAAAGAGTTTTTCAACTCGGAGTTAGCCAACTCAGAGTTGGGGCTCAGAGTTTGTTCAACCGGCTTTGTGAAACAGGCCCCAGGTCTTCATACCATTATAAAACCAGGCTAGCCTTCCAATCCCTGCCGGAGCGTCATACCAAGTTGTATGCAAACACGCAGCAGAGCAGTACCTTTCTTGAGTTTTTGAAACGTTGTGATTGTGGTATTTTTCCCCTATAATGTCCCCTATACATTGTGTAATGTTCCCCTATAATGTCGTAGATCTTCACACCCTGATCCATTTCCACCTGCCTGCATTTCAACCTCCCAGAGCACTGGCGCCCCAGAACTTATCCTCTCGCTCCATCCTCTCAGAACCCCAACCACTTAACCTTTTTGTTTTTTGCTTTCAAAATAAACCTTTTTATTTTGAAAATACTCACCTCTCTACGTCTGAGTCCCAGAAACCATCTCCTGACACCTAACTAATGCAGACTTTCACCTAATTGTTTCTTAGATAGGTACATATGTTCATTTATGTTCTGTATCATTAATCTATTTATTTATCTATCTATTTTTGAAACAGCGGCAGCTTTTAAATACTGAATTCTATTTAAGAATTGGTTGTATTTTGTGAACAACTGTATAAATATGTAAGGTTCACGGGCGAGGGGCACCAGCCAAATGTTTATGTGACACTGAAAACTTTTGGCAATCATTTTACCAGATGCTTCTGTCCCCTCAGGATGCAGCTTTTTGTGTTCCTGGCTAATCAGCATTGTTCTAGGATCTTTATTTATCCATTGGGATTGATTTTGCACCTGTCAATCAAAATCACACCCCTTCCATCCAAATGCGCAAGCCTGAATGTCACAGCACTAAGAGATAACGACTGACAAACTAATGGACCAAATTAAACCGAGGAGAAAATGGCAGCTTTTCTGTGAAAATAAAGAAATTTCAGAAATTATTTTCTGACATGGGGTTCACTTAGATAAAAAAGTAAGATAATTTAGCATGGCCCGAACCAACCCTATTTTAAAAAGTCCCAACAGTGGGCAAGTTACCTGATGCTTCATAATCAGAATGAGAATTAGATTGGCCTTTATAAATAATGACATTTGGGCCTCCTGCATAGAAACAGTGTTAAAAAAATCTGAATAAGAAATTTAAAAAACACAAAATTATCATAATGACACACACAAAAGTAAAAACAAAACTGATCGTCAGCTGCTGCTGTTAAAAAGTCAGATAGTAGCAATGTGTAGCCCCATGTGCAAAGGCTATAGTTCCTCACTTGCAGCTGGTTCAGGTTTGATTCCCAGCCTGGGACCCTTTGCTGCATTTCATTCCATGCTCACTGTGATCCCTTTCCTGTCAAGCAGCTGTCACATAAAGGCCACTAGAGCCCAAAAAATATTTTAAAAACAAAAAGTCAGATAAGTAAAACATCTGTCTGAAACCAAGAAATAAGAGATGCGGAAAAAAGCTAGGTAAAAATCTATTTCCCTTATATGTTTATAGGTGGACTGAGTTTTTTTTTTTTGTTTTGTTTTTTTAGAGGTATGGTTTCTTCAAAAGTAAATGAGTTGATTTTTATCTGAGGAAAATTAATTCACACCCCCTCATACAGAGTATACAGCTTGTACAGCTATAGTGGAGTAAATAACAAACCACAGCTTTCTGATGGCTGCTTTGGGAAGCCTTTATATACCCATGAGGCTCACATTGCCACATGTTGTTTTATTGCAGAACATGTGTTTTTTTTAATCATCCATAAACTCTTATCTTGTGGCCCCCAATGTTTACATTCTTTGTGCCTTTTAAAAGTTTTGATAAAATGTGGCCTAAGATCAGCTTTTTGTTTGACTACAAAGATATCAAATCAGCAGTAAAAGAAAAAAGCGAGAATTTGGTGGATGTGTCTCGATTTATAGAGACAGTAAGAGAAAAATATTAGTCAGGTGGATGCTGATGAGCTGCAGACATCTTAAGGAAAACAGACTGATGCAGATGGTGCAAAAGTAAATGTGCTTGATTTGAGTTTATTTTTGGGAGAGTTACTAAACTTAAGCTAGTGTTAACACTCAAATTAGAATTCAAATGTTTTGTCAGAAGAAGCTTTTAATAAGAATTTGGTTTTCTGGAAAAGGAAACAGTCTCTTTTGAGAGCTGTGCTGGCAGATGTGGTGCCAGCGAGAAGGGCTGAGAGCAATGTGGTTTTAGTATCACAGGCTAAGATTTTCAGTAAGACAGCTTTGAGAAATACTTGCAAATATCAAGGTGTTCAATTGTGCTTTCATTAGTTTTAAAGATCTTTTTTTATTGATTGATTGACATATTCACGCTAAAGTCAAGTGCTGCACCTGCAGTGATTTTTTTCATCAAGTGGTGCACTGTCATTTAGGTAATCACTTTAAATTGTGCTTGTCTTTAGGCCTGCTGAGACAACCACTTATCTTCAATGGAAAAACAAAACAAAACAAAATAAGACATAGAAAAAACATATGTTTGTTATTTTTCATAATGCTGTAAGAGGAGAGAACGGATGTCCTTGTACTACAGCTTGTTTTGAAGTTGTCCTATTTTGCCTCAGAATACATTTCTTAATCTGAACAAATGAGAAGTCTATTTACAGATGTGTGGGAGCACTACAGCACAAGTTGAGAAAAAGAGAGTGTGCCACTTTTTTGTGGTTTCAGAGTAGATTTGAATTATCTTAAATAATGCCTGTTGGGTCTGAAGACTACAAGTTTTAAATGGATCAATGATTATATTAAACTAGGCAGTTTTTCAAAAAACTAACTAAATCATTAACTCAACTATTGTTTATTCATGGCTCATTCTGTCAGCACCTTGTTCTGCAGCCCAGTCACCAGAATCTCGTCTCATACATTTTTGCAAAGCACAGGAGAAATAGGTGTAACTTTACAGCTAAACCTTTGCAGATTTTTGCTCTTAGGTGTTCCCGAATGAAGGCAATTCAGCATCTATCTTGAGGAGCTATCTTGCAGAGTTAAAGTCATCCAAAAATTATTATTATCTTATTTCTGGTTTGTCATGTACACTCTTTCTTTTCCTTGTTTCCTCTCATTATGTCCTCCTGGGTGTCTTTACTGATTCAGCCACAGTGCATGTCTAAAAAGGCCACTGTGTTGATATCCAATGGTGTGTGACACAGTGCCAGAAAGCAAAATGAAGCTGCCACGTGATGCTCTGGGCTGGAACACAAAGTTGTAAAGCGCAGTTTCTCAGCCACAGGATGCTTCAGAACAATGACGGCCCCAGCATTGTGCTTAATGAATGTTGAAATGCTATTAAAACAAGCCAGAAGCACAGAGTTTTTAGGTTGGAGACGGACTGTATGAGGTATTGCATTAAGTAGCAAATAAAAGAAAACAGTAAAATGTCCATTTGTTTGGAGCAGTGAAAAAGGTAAAGCACTGTGCTACAGTTATACAGTAATAAAAACATATGAGTCACATCATACTGAATTTCTGAAAAATTTAAGGAAACAGCCAAATTCCATGTGGTTATAGTTTTCAAAGTCTATGAATGTGTAAGATATGTAGAAATCATATGAAAATAGTGCCAAACATACTGTTTAACAAGGGAAGAAAAACACAGGTTTGTTTTGTCTTTTGTTATTGTAAATAGAATTATATTATTACAAAGTTGAAGATATTTGACTTCTTGGTCCAGTAATTATTTCACCAAACAAACTGTTTTGTCATTTTACGTAGAACATCTGTAGCCATCAATAAGGACTTTGTTTAGTAAAAAGTTTTGGTAACACATTTTAGAAATTGCAGTAAACCTTTACCTTTTTTAAGTGAAAGTATACTTAAAAATCCACATGAAAAAGAACAGACAATGGTTGTAAGTTTATCATTCAGCTTCCTTAAATACCTGCACCATGTTGAATGTTGTACTCTGATTTTAGTGGACATATTAAGTGTTTGTAAAAATATCTTGAACCAGACCTTTCAGCTCTTCTGGGAGCTGAGTTCCTTTCCAAATTTACTGGTGGTGCTGTTTCCAGGCTTGGATTATATTTCAATATCAACATTGTGGTCCTTTCATACTGCTTCCAGATATACAATTTGGACTGTTTTTCCTTAGTTTGCTGTTTGCCCCCTGATTCTGTTTTTTGTTTTTTTCCTTTTTTGCCTCTGCTCCACTGAGCTGTAAGTTAAAGCCATATCAGTGGTTACTGGTTGATGTCTGTATCCAGTTTCTGCTGCAATACCTATTTTGAAGTCTACCATCAGATTAGCAACCAGAAGAAAAAAAAGATTTCTTATAGACAAAAGGTGTTCAGCTGTTGATTATTTAAAAAAGAAAAACACAACAGAAAGCTAGATAGGTAGAGGTACATATATAACATATAACATGCCACATATAGTTGAAGTAAAAAGTGCAGTGAAACATAAGACAGATTGCAAAAGACCATGCAGAGAAAGGCTCCATCTGTCTTTGTCTAATAGTGAATGGGGAAGAGACTCAGCTGAATGAAGGCAGCCTCTAAAATGTCTTGTAAACACATTATAGGGCTGGTCTTGTCCAATATAGAGAGCCAAGACATCACAGCGATATAGAGGCTGGGCTGCATCCATAAATGCATGAAGCCAATCTCATGTCAGCGTCAGCTGGCAACTTTCTGTGCATCCTGATGCGAAGTAGTTAGACTGGATGAAAAAAAAAGAAAAAAAAAAGAGAAAGACCAGAAGACGAAACAAGTAAGCACATCTCTGAGGCAATTGTGAGAATGAAAAAGCAAAGCTTTAACAGTACCCAGGAGGCATGCAAGACAATTTACATGGCATTAGCATACAGTTTTGTTAGCAGTTGAAGAGCACTTAACCATATAAAGAGAAGCGATGAATTGAAAAGGCAATATATAGAGTACAGGGGAAATTTTATCGACATAGCCAGAGTACAAATTACCATAATTCATGCTTACCTTTACATAAAGGAAGCATGTAAACTGCTTTGTATGAATGAAAGGAGATACTTTTTACCGCGCAATAGATGTTTTCCAACTTGCCTCTTGGCTTGGTTCTGATGTTAAGGAGGATTGTCTTGGTGATGTATAGCCTAGTATTTGATTATCCTTCAAAACACACAATAGCATGTGTTGTTACCTAGCTTTACAAAAACTATGCCAATGTTTAAAACACGTACAACACACCAGTGTGTTTACAATAGTGCTACTATAACCCAGTGTTAAATGTTTATATTATCAGTACAAGCGAAAATGTCGAAAAGCTGAACCCAGGTCGCGAAAAACAAAGTCGTTGGTTCACTATGAGATCTATAAAGAGAGACTGAGGATTTATAACCTGCAGCTGAGAAATGAAAGAAAGTCGGTCTTTTCTGACATTATTGCTAAGAACATCAATAATGCTCGTGCCTTGTTTGTTACTGTTGACACTAATCCACTGGTGTCAGTAACCCCAGAACTTCTATCCAACCGGGCCTGTAATAAGTTTGCTTCTTTCTTTACTGTCAAAATTCAGAAAGTCAATCAGTGCTTCCATGCCAGGGGCAGAACATCTGTAATCACTGTGTCCACTAGACAAACACCATGACAGACTTTACTCCAATCAGTGTGAAAAATCTGGATGATTTAGCTCAGTTGGTAGAGCAGGTCGGCCAATGATCGTAGGCGGTTCAATCCCCGCTCCCGGCAAAATTAATCTGTTGTTGTGTCCATGGGCAAGACACTTCACCCACCTTGCCTACCAGTATAAACATCGCTGGTGCATGAATGAGTATGAATGACTTGAGTATGAATGATCGGTTATCTTCAGAGGGTCCGATGGTGCAGAATGGCTGCCTCGCTTCTGTCAGTCTGCCCTAGGGCAGCTGTGGCTACGCTAGTACTAGCTAGCTAGCTAGCTCACCAAGTACGAATGTGAGTGAATGAATAGTGCATCCAATAATGTAAAGCATCTTTGGGTGTCTTGAAAAGCGCTATATAAAACTGATGCATTATTATTATTTGTCACCTGAAATCCTCTTGATACCCTGCTAACAGGGTTTTTTAAGAATGTTTCAGGATGCATGGCCCTAGATATTTTACAGATTGTAAACATGTCTTTGCTTTCAGGTGTCCTCCCTCAGACACTAAAAACAGCATCTGGCAGCATCATCAAGCCACTCCTAAAAAAGAACAACTAGGACTCATCACTAAAGAGCAGCTACAGGCCCATATCAAACCTCTTTCTTAGTAAGATTAATGAAAAAGCTGTCAGTCAAATAGTCAAATCATTGGTTAAAAGTCTAGCCATCTTCATTCCGGCTGCATTCGGCTCTGCTTGCTCTGTAAGGACATCCTGGAATGTTAGATGTCTCTGGATGTGACATTGCTGGGCATCCCGGTAGCTTGCTGTAAGTAGCCGGAATGAAGCAGCCTGTGAGCCTGAGCTCAGGGCACGTAAACCCAATTGTCACAGATACGCATTTGTGGATTTCTCTCACAGCAGAAGTGTAGCAAAATCCACGTGTGTAAAGAGAGCCAATCGAGAAGCGGCTTGAATTTTAACCAATGATTTGACTATTTCTGGGTCTTGTAGTGAAAATACTTTAGACATTCGTCTCTATATGTGTATTTATAGATTGGTCTACACATTTTCAAATTTGAATACACATTTGTGTTTGTTTGTTTTTTTTACACATTTTTAAACCTAATTACAGACACACAAGTTGTTTTACACGTTTGCAGATTGTAGTACAGACACACAAATCTCATCACAGATTTACAGATAAATTTACACATTTGCAAATCTGACTGCGCACACACAAATTGAGATACAGACACAAACTGCCTCTGGCATGATATTGATCCCATACACAATGTCACAAAAAAAGTAAAATGTACCTTATCATAAAAAATATTTTTTAAAGCATAAAATGAATTAAAAAAGAAAAAAGGATAAAAAGAAAAAGGCCAAATGCATCTGCATGATGCTGCTTTCCAGCTGCCATAGAAAATGAATATGTGCAACATGTAACTAACTGATTGATTAATAATATACCAATATATTTAACTAATAATCAATTTACAAATAATGTTTTCTTTATTAATAATTTTAAAAACTTTAAATTATGGGCATGATATATTTTTATTGAAGTCAAATGAAGGTATGAGATTACAGTTTATTCATTAAGTGTTGATATTGTATTCTGTAGAGATTGGTTATGAAAAAATTAAGCAAACAAAACTGACAACAACTCTGAATGTGCTAGTTTTTATGACCTCAGTTATTCAAATATTGTTTTTAAATGATAATATTGATCCACTTTTGGATGTACACAATTGTACTGTCTAGCTCTAGCATGATACTGTTCTTTCTGTAATTTCAGGGCTTTTCCTTGTAAAAATAATTAATAAAAGAAAAAGGAGCCTCTCCTCTTCAGCAGCTCTGAATGCTGCAAATAGGGGAACATAAGAAGTAACCTGTCCCCAAGGTCTGCTTGTTTTATCTCACAACCATCATGCTTCCACTAAAGAAACCTCTGCCGTGCAATAATGTTCCTACAATATTACACGTTTTGCTGTACAGGAACCACTTGGATTTATAGATGCTCACTTTGTTTGGTTATGTCTCCTATCGAATGTAATTTAAATGCCACCAGCATCGAATAACTGCGGCTGAGAGATAAACTATAATCCTGTTATTCTGAGACAGTCAGAAAGGGGTTGCCTTGTTCGGTCTTTGCTGTTTTTGATTAGCATGCTGTAGCCTGCGGCTCTGCTGGTCTGAACTGTTTGGAGGTCACAAGGATATAACCAGGAAGCTGTACAGTTAAATTTTCACAACAGACTGTTTCTCACTATACCAACAGTTTGTCCAATCAAAATCTCACATATATTCTCTTATTTTGTATCCTAACATCTCATAAAAATAATACTGTGCTGTTTTCTTTGTTTCCAGTCTTGTTTGCATGTGTGTGCAATGTGCAAAAATTCACCCAGAGTGTAATTTTAACCAGGGCCAGTGTTGTCTAATTAAAGCATGGCTTTCTAATTAATTGCATTATAAGTAGTGGGAAAAAATAAGGCCCTTAAGACAGAGAGATGTTACTGTGTGTTGTCATCTTTTGGGGTGACACTAATTGGGCTGGATTTGAAATCTGGCAACAAAAGAGAGATAGAACTCCAAATGACCTAATATGGGGACTTTTAGGGCACAGCTAACCAGGTTAAAATGTTTTTTGTAAAACATAGCTCGTGGAGCTTTGCACTGACCCACTAAATGGTTTATTTCCCCTCAAAGACATTTGGCAACAGTACTATAAATGACCAAATCTAGTTCTAAGAGGTAGAAATAAAGCAGTCTGCCTGGGAAGAATCTACTCATCACCCATCATTGTCTCAGTTTAATAAATGATGACTAAATAACTGTTTTTAATCTTGTCAGTCACTTTAAACATGTGATAAAGGTTGATATTTGTAGATAGCTGTGATTCCTTTTCAGTTTACAGACAATCATTATGATGATGTTGTTCACACCTTTACCGTTGAATGGCAGAGTTCCTCCGCAAGTAAAGAAAGTATGGATAAGTATGGAATTAAATTTGATAAATTTCCAGGTCTGGAAAAGCATTGAAAATGTGTACTATAGTATGGAAAAATATTCACGTTTCCGAGACTTTAACCACCGCTCTATTTTCTCAAAAATCCTTCAAACATCACAATTGTTGGTACGTTGCTACAAATTGAGTCAAGTTTAAGGTTGCAACAATGTTGACAATTGCCCGCCGAAACTGCACAGCCACCTTAGCTGGTGATAAAGTGGTGCTCGTCGTGATAGGCAAATGGGGTTGGGGGGGNTCTCTATTTTTTGTAATATGTATTAGGCTGACCTAGCTGAAATCATCTAGAAATTATTTGGTGACAACAACATATTCTGAGTAATCTAAACAAATGATAAATTCCATAATTTATTCTCATGACACAGATTTATTGAAATTTGAGCCTGGAAATTTAGGTCTGGAAAAAGTATGGAATTTTCATATTGCCAATGTGTAGGAACCCTGCTATAGTTATGGATAATGGCCAAAGTGCATTATTTCAGCCGCCTGCTGAGAGAAAACTGGGCAGAAATATTTTTGTGTTACTTTTACATATAGGCAGTGATGTTATAAATGTTATACTGTACATTGAATATTGATAATATGCGCTAATGTGATGACAAGTTGAATATTTTATGTTACAAAAATCCAATGAGTGATGATGAATGAATTTCCAAGAGTTAAGTTAAAACTTTTACAAGAAGAGCACAATGTGGTTACTTTTTTACATATTAGCTTTTAGATACATTTTGGTTTAGATGTATTTATAGGTAAACGCCATGCTGCCACCACATTTTAAAATGAGATGTTAAATTGTATTGTATTCCAACTGGGCTTTGCATTATTTTCTGATGGTTGCTTGTTTTAGTCATTCAGCACTACACTAGTCGATCCAGTAAAAAACATTGTTGAAAAGGGTAGTAGCATGGCAGGCGATTGATTGGAAAAAAATTACACATTTTATGGCTTTCACAATCATTGAGAAGATTTTTAACAAGGAAGTCAGGGACTCTGTGTCACAGCTGGAAATGGTTCTGTCAGCCACCACCACTAAGAAAAACACTACTGCTTTATAGACATGCCTTTTATGACTGACTTTAGGCATTTTATTCAATTAGAGTTTTAACTGTGACTCAACAGCCCAATTTAACCTTGCTTATGCAGAAGCCGTAGTTTTTAAAAAGAGTATTGTTGCCAATGTGCATAAATATGAGGTGACTCATATGTGGCAACACACATGCAAGCTGCAGTTGGCATATGTATGAAAAAAATGAACATATGGTCTTCTTGTTACTTTCCAAGGTTAGAAGTGAACTTTCAAACCTAAGACCTTAAGAGAAGTTTATAGGCTATTAGGCAGAAAGTATTGTCCATACTTCCACCTTCTTGACTTTGTGTTTAACAGTTGTACTTTTTTTTGTTCTCTTTTGCTAATGTGAGTGATTTTGTACTGTATTCACATTTTGCTTTAAGCAGAAGCATTCTGGCTGTGCAACATGAAACAATATCGTAGTATTTTGGCACGTTTCCTATTACCCTAGTCTTTTTCTTATTTCAATGTTAGTCAATAACAGCATGGGTTTATGGACATTTGTTTGCAATGCACAGTTATACCATACAGTGGTTCCCCTAGAAATTTTTGTAGCTGTGGTGCTACACGGGCGGGCGGTGGGTGAGACCGAGCAGGGCTGCTGCACCGCGGATGAATATGCGAGGAGTTATGCCACTTCAACTTGATGTCAACGTTTTATTATGAACACACCAATCTTACTCCAATCTTACTTAACTGCAACAACAACAA
>JAPMNP010724788.1:0-20540 GCA_029874935.1 Atherina boyeri
CCCATACACAAAAAAACATGACTGCGAGATTCTTTGTTTATTCACCATGTAAGCTAGAAAAAAACATGCCAAATGCTTTTCATCAGTGCTCCTCAGGCAGTTTGTGGGATGTAATCAAAGTGATGTTGGAAAAAAAAAGAAAATCCCTCAACTTTAGCTCAACTTTTAGCCCCAAAAAATAAACTTTGAAATGTTCCAGCGACTGCCAGATAAGCAAAGTTAAACTAAACTGCAAGCCAGTGTGATCAGAAGCAGTAATGTTGCATGCCTTTGCAAGCCCATCATCAGGCACAGGCAGGCAGAACAAATTCAATAACGCTTGTAGGATCCTTCAGTTTAATAAAGTTTGAAGGCTCCTTAGCACATGAGGACGTTATCATGTTTAAATTACTCAGAAATAATTAAGAATGAATGACTTGAATGGAGGGTTAATAGGCCTTAGCCTTGCCATCCTTCACACAAAGCCCATATGTGCAGAAATCTCACAAGCAAATTAAGCAGGTGTAATCTCCATGGTGAAAACACTGAGTCAACTGAGTGTCGGCTTTTATTTGAGCTTTACAGATGTGAGAAATACAGAATTTCCTTTATTTAAAACTTAGTCAAATTTTGGAGGTCATGTTTTGTGTACACATATTTTAAATGTTAAAATGGTTTTAATCTTCTCAGTGACCCGTTTGCTCGTCGCTGCTCTTTGAGTGAATTATAACTCAGTATGACATTGTAAGATCATTTCCACATGTCATAAGTTTAATTAGAATAACTCTTATCTGTGCAGCAGAAGGTTCAGGTTGGAAAATGCCTCAGTTTTATCTTTTTAATAGGTAGAAATGCCTTGATAACCCTTTTGCCCTGTAAACTAGTGATTTGCCTGCAGGCTTTGTCTATTTTCAGGAAACAATTTGGATGGCTGGAGGGGCGGAGCTGTGTGCTTTAAATTCTTACCTGATAGGCGCCAGTAGCGTGATTGAGTCAAGACTTGCTGATCCATTAGCTTCGGATAGGGCATGCTTGTTCATGAGCCAGACACTTAGGTGAGCTAATGCGTGCTCTTCCGGAAACAAAAGCATGAAGTCACTGGGAAACTGTTAGCCACTGAGATGCATTAGGAAGGGTTAATGGATAAGAGGAAAGAAGAAGGAAGTGGTGGGGCTGTGCTTTGTTAATGGCCTAATGTTGCCTATAATGGTATGTCCTTAATGGGAGCTGTTGGGGGATACTGGGGTAGTCAGGACAGCTTGCTCTTCTTTGATGAGCCCCAAGTCTGCCCACAGGCATCTCACAGCCACCCCCACTGTCCCTCTTGGGTTCCTGCGGCGTGCGGCCCTCAAATACATAATTCACAACATAATGGATGTGATTTTAGAGTGCACTTACCACCCAATCGCTTCAGCCAGCTGTGATCTTAAGAGCGGTCCCTGCAACCCTGCACAGCTCATCTGCTGATGCAATTTATGACATTTTTTAAGAGGATTTTACGGTCACGCGTGTGGTCGAGTGTGTAGACGAGGACATTTTAAAGACTAACGATCGTGCAACAAGATCAATTTGTAGGGAACCTCATGGCACGTCATTTACAGAGATAATCACCCTTCAGTAATGTGCTTTTATCTTTCCCCATCAGCCTGTCCAGGAGAAAAATGTGGCAAAATGATTCCGATATTGCCAGTGATATTAGCCATGTGGCAAAATTTTGGTTCTTTTAAATGGGTACTTATTTGTTTTTCCTCTTGATATTACGTAAGAATAGCTTTTTGTCAGTTGTCTTTGTACTAATTCAACTTCAATACCAACTAAAACTTTCTTATCCCAGTTTGGTTTTCTTTTCTGAAGCGTTGCTGTTCAATTTAAGCCGAATCAAAGCTCAGTGGTCGGCTTTAGTTGTGCTGTCTGCATCTATACAGAAAGACAGTCATTTAAAGTAACTTGAACATAATTTATTAAAGTGCTTGACAATGGTTTCCTTTTAAATTCTCATTTTAAACTCACTAATCAAAAAGAAAAATGCAAGATGTTTTTCAAACTGCGGAAGATTTTTTTCTTTTTCTTTTTTTCTCTATATGACATAAATCTTTGTCATGTCTGTTATCCAGCTTCAAAGTGTGAGTGAAATCAGTGTGTAATTCACTCATATATGCGCTTATGGTGTGAAGTATAAATCTGATGTGTAGGATTTCGCTGTTGGATCTTAATGGCACTAGGTTAAATCAATCTACCTGACAGTCGGAGGTCTTTATTGTTGTTCGACGCCATGTTTTTCTCATTATCTTAGATAATAGACCAAACACAGGAAAAGTGACATGTTTAAGCATTAGCTGTAGTCTTACTGAAACCAAATGGAAAATCTACTACCTGTACCATCAACAAGACGTATCTGTGTTTTCTCATCAGGGCATACTCTCTTCATTACTGGAACTGAGTGATACTGAGTGAAAATGATGTCTTTAATGCTGCTGAAGGCAGTGTATTCAGAAGATATCCCATGTTTCCAGCTGTAGAGCGAGACTCGTTTCTTCCTCTGGGCTTATTGTTTCAGTGCTCATGCTGTTGTTCGCTCCACCTACACGAATAACCCGCAGCAGGTGCAAAGTGTTTCCACCTGTTCTCACTGGATCGTCAACAGGTATTCTGGGAATTGCAGGAAATCACAGAAGCAGAAGCAAACAAGCCATGATATGAGTCATGTTCACCAGAAAGTGTCACTCATACCCTTAAATTACCTCAGAGACCACATGTTTTCCATTTTAGAATAAAGGAGGAAAAAGATTAAAATTCAAATTCAGCTTTGAACGATCTCAGTAAGTAAACTTAAATGGGTCTCTGTATTCAAAATGTTCTTCATCGTGACTGTGCGAATGAGCAGCGCTAAAGGTATTTGTCATATTTTGTTTCAAACGTCTCCAAGTGCCCTGATTGGTCACGGAAATGAGTGATATCAACTTTCTACAGTTGAGTCCACCCCTTCGGAATCAGTAAAAAGTCAAAAAATAAAAAATGCAATTACATTTAAACAACCAATCTTGTTGTAATGTAAGAGCCCTGCCCATGATGAACTGGTTCGTCAGAGTCTTTAAAGCATCACAGATCAGTAAAATGAATTATTTTTCTCTTGAAAACATTCATGTTTCTTTAGGGAAGAAGCCAGTAATTACACAAGGGGTTTAAATACCTGAAAACAAAATAAATCTCCTCCTCCTTCTCGAGCCCTCCTCCCTTTCTTTGTCCTCTCATCCCGATCCCCGGTGAGAGGCAGAAGTAGTAACCTGATCCGTCCCCAGCAGGTCTGCACAGGTTCTGGGGCTTCCTTAGCACAAATCTGAAACCAGAGAAAAGGGAGGCAGCGTTTCCAATGAAAAGGCAACAATGGGAACTCGACAGGTGAGACTGCAGGCAGTGCATTAGCCCTGTTCCCGCCTGCTGCGATCCAGAGGTGTCTGTTGACCACACATGACTCAACTAATGAACATTGTTTTCTTTGCTTGGGGGGGGGAGAGAAACCTATCTCTGTGTCTTTCTAGAAAATATATATTTTTCTCTGCTGGAGATGCACTTTGTATTTTGGCAAGAGAGGAGTGAAAAGCAGGTTAGGATATTCATTGCTTGGGACATGTAAAGACTCATAAAGAACCCCGTTGATGGCAGTCACTGCTTTTGCATTCATATGTTTTATAAAATGTCTTACATGGACATTAGATTTGCATCTTGCTCCTGAAAAGCATTCACAATGATGAGGAGCTCTGTGATTTGTTCTATGTTTGCCAACCATGAATTCTTTTGTTGGTTTTGGAGCACTTTGATCTCAAAAAATATCCTTGCTACTTGGCGAGGGTGGGGAGCCTATGTTTAATAGGCTTGTACTAACAATACCTTGTTTTGCACTCTTTTCATAATTTTCCATTTGCTTTCCATCCTCTTTCATACAACAAATACTTGTTTAACCCTGAGATGTCCAGAAATGACAAACATGGCTCTGTATGACTGGAATATATCAAGGGATTTACTTATTTTTGTGTCAGTCTGGGTTAAGAGGTCCTGTTTTCACCCAAAGGGTCAGCTGTAGAGCTGAAAAATGCAGCTGATTTGCTGAATAGCTGAACAACTGAGTATTTGCTGCTATTTTGACAAAATGAAAAATCGTTTAACCTGTTTTCAAGGAGAAAAAATATGCTTTTGGTTAGGACAAGAAAAGGAATCATGTGACAGTGACGTAGTCTGTATATGAACGAACAATGACATCACCCACTGGTTTATGAACCCACATTTTGAATCTTTTTGCATCAAGCCAACAACATCGAAAGTATTTTGAGCTAGAATGGACTTACCAGGGAAGAATCTAAAAATCAAAGTATACATATCAATCATGTAGCAGCCCTCAATTGTGACTGCATGATAATGCATAACTTTAAGTCAGATACAATTTAATCAGGTGAGTTGGTAAAAATAAAAAAATGCCTCAACCTATTTAATGAGGAGGAGGAATGCTAGTGAGAACAAAAAGAAAAATTCTACACTAATGATTTTTTTACACCACTCAGCT
This sequence comes from Atherina boyeri, assembly GCA_029874935.1. Lineage (NCBI taxonomy): Eukaryota > Metazoa > Chordata > Actinopteri > Atheriniformes > Atherinidae > Atherina > Atherina boyeri. The sequence goes on from JAPMNP010724788.1 coordinate 4,538, forward strand.
AGTACATTCTAACCATCCTTCTATTATCAAGAAGCAGGTTGTTTTGGCAGAACACCAGTATTACTCGCTTTATCCCTTAGTGGTGTTAATGTTGTGGATAATTGCTCTACTGAATTCAATTTGAATTGAATATTATTTCATTGTGTGCTTGTAATTTGAATCATACACAAATTTCTCCAAGGGGACAATAACTCTGCAATATTGTTTTGTACCATATTGTTTCAGATCATATTACATCATGTTGCATCATGAAGCTACGCATCATATCAAATTCCCAAAACAGTTGGTGGACTTTTGGAAATTTGGAAGTGTTGCAAAAAGAGAGGCATGGTTGAAATCTGCTGAGGTATAAAGTTACTGTGGCGTTTTATTTGTTGCCCTGTAACAACTAAGCTGAATATATATCACATTCAGCATACGCAGCTTATACAGGTATACACTTTTGGTTAGTAACTTAGTATCCAGGATGTAGAGATGCTGCTTCTCTGTCCAGGAACACTGCAGTATCTCCGCCATTACTCTTACCTTTCTGTCTTCTGTGTCTGTATGATGTGAGAGTGTGAGTCTAGACTATGTTCATCTCGGTTAAACACATAATATAGTTTTCCTGATGGTCCTGCTGTGTCCTTGTCAGCCCTTCAAGTTTGACTCTATTATTTGCCGGTGATTTCACATTAATCAGATTAAACATCCGTCTTTTCTCTTTGTTTTGCACCTGCAAACATCTCTTCAGCTTATCTGCACTGGCTATTCCAGTCATCGTTCAAGCTGCTCCCATACATAAACAGATCTCCCACTGACAATGTTACTCATCATAACACATGCAAAAAAAATATATCAGTAGAACATTTCTCTAAATTTCAATTATATACAGAGTAACAGTGTAACCAGAGCTGTTGCAACCAGTACATTCTACAACTGAAATAGTGTATGGATTAGTTTGTTGTAATTCTGAATCGATTTTTATATTAATTTGTAAAGATCTGTAACTGTAAAGATCTGTAACTCAGAGGATCGATCTTTTTTTCATTTCTTTTTTTTTCTATTTTCAAAATGCCTTCATTTTCCCCATGAACTTTCTGCGTCATTGAATTCACGCATACAACACCATTTAGACTCAACAAACATCTGGGGAAAAATATTTTTTTCAAAAAACACAAAACGTCGAAGATCGGATCGAATTGAATCGAATAATGATAATCGATTCAAGATCTTGAGAATCGGAATCAATACCCAGCCCTACTCAATTGGCCATTCAAGTAACTTTTTTAGCATCTAGTATAGGGATGGGACGATACACTTAAACTGATGATACAGTGCACCTTGATATGCCAGGGTCACGATACGATGTCACGATACGATATCAAAAAAAGAAAAAATATTACTGCGTGATTAAAACTTATTTATTTTAGTTTCAGTTGCCAGGGAAACACAAACAAGAACCCTCCCTTGGTGCTGCTCTAACCCTAGGTTAAGTTATCTCAGCCTCTGTCATGGCCCTGGCCTAGGATTGATTCTTTCTTAGAAAAACTAACATATTTAAATTAAAATTTAAAACTTTAAAAGTTTCATAAATTTAAAAAAAAAAATGCATATCGTCACGTTTTGTATCGCGATATTTCGCCAAACGATATTACGTCCCATCCCTAATCTAGTATACATTAGAAGTTAAGCAAACAGAAACCAATGAAAAGATAAACTGACTGACTGCCTAAATCTGGTCCTTGTGGGTCACCGTCCTGCATTTTTTAGATGGTTTCTTGCTCCAACACAGCTGATTCAAATGAAATGGATCCATCAGCTTGTTGTCAAGTTCTGCACAATGGCCCTTTTTTTTAAAAAAAAAAACACTGGGAAACATCTTAAGCCTGCAAGACATCAGTCCTCAAGGTCTGGAGCTGCCCATCCCCAGCTAGTGCAATAGCAACTTGTTTTTAGTATTGATATTTTCTCAATGACTGAGTCTCCCTTAGTTTAAAGCACGTGTTCCTCGTCTTGGTCCTCAGAGCCCCTTGTTCTGCATGTTTCAAATGCTCTCTCGCTTCAGTAACAAATTCAAACAAATGGATCATCATCGGTCTGCTGCACAACTTCAGTGGGTTAAAATCGCAAACCATAAAATCAGGCATCAAAATAGTTGCTGATTTACTTATCCAGATCAGTTTAATAATTGATCAATCAACTAACCGTTATCTCTGTGTATATTTAATGAAATAGCATGAAAAACTGAATTGATACAAAAAGTAATTATAACTGAATGATATGAATCTTAGAAGTGAATGCATTTCTTTCATGTTTTTGAGCAGTGATATCTCGTATAAACGTGGCACGCAAAATACACTGCAGCATTTGATAACCTAAATTGGTTTACTACTCTTGAGACTAATTTCACATTTCACTATTTTTTCATTGCAAGGCCATGCATCAATGCAGTGTTATATTAATATTAGGCAGTATCATACTCGTTTCCATCATAAAACTAATAAATGTGATAGACTTCAGACAACATTTTTTATGGAAGTTAAAGATAAGAGACCAAAGAAAGTGAATCACTTGTTAATCAAAAAAAAAAAAAAACAGACAAGCGAGTTCAGCTGAGCTGCAGATAGAGCCTTTGGGGAACTTTATTAGAAAATGAAAGCTTTGTCTCAAGTCTTTCTGTCCATAAATGAACCTTCTTTTCAGACTGAAGGTCAGGGAGGCACGGGGTCACGTCTCTAGGGTGTTGTGAAGCTTTCTGTGCCCTGAAACGGATGGTGTGGCATAAACCAGGCAAATGGCTTTAAATCTGCTAATCTGTCAAAGTTTATTATGCTCAAATTATATAATACAACTTCTGTCAGTCCTGAAGTACAAGAATAAGCTCTGCCATACATTATAGATATGATTTTCATAATTGATAAATAATCACAAGCATTTTTTCTCAAGCCAAAAAAGGAGAAATCTCTGCAGTGAGATGTCTTTCTTTGTTGTTTTTTTTACAGGACAGTAAATAGTCCATCTTTGAGTTTATGAGTGTTGATGGCACAAGAAAGGAGTCAGGAAAGCAGGGGAAATTAAATGGCTTTTTAGCACCATTTTCTTTCTTGGCACTAAATACTCAAAGAGATGAAGTGATTTGTCTCGAAAAGGAGCCAAATTATTAATAATGAAAATGACAGACTTGATTAGATTAGCTCATAAATGGATAGGATTGACAGTAATCATTATGGCTTCCTCAATAAAACAAAAAAGGAAAAGTCACAGGATCATCAAATGCAGCAGAAATTAATATTTGGGCATCGTGAAGCGCTGCACTCAACATGTAGTCCAATAGTTGTTGAAATACTCGAGCTTGGACCACAGTGGTTGGCCAGCTGGCCAGCAGACCTGCTTAATATGCTGCCAGCATGGGTAAAAAGTTTGCCGCCTGCCCATGAAAGTTGTATGTGCTTCCTCATTACGTGTTTAAAAATCACTCAGCAGTGAACAGCTGTAAGTATTTTCTTTTTTTTTCTTTGCCCACTGGCTCTTGACAGTCAAAAAATACAAGCTGATGGCTTCGGTTTTATGCTGTGAAGACACTGACAGGCAATTACAGCGGGAAGGAGAGAGTAAAATTACAGAGCATACAGTGTTGATGCTTGGAACGGTGCTTCCATGGTTCAGCCCGCAACAGAAAGGGAAGCCGTACGAGAGGGATGTTGTGCTGTCAGTTATCCATCAGTGACATGATTACACCTCTACCCTCGAGAGAGACAGACACAGATAGTGAGGATGTAGCTGTTATTTATTTATTTATTTATTTATTTTAATGTCTCTCTTCAGCTAGCTAGTATGGAACATTTCCTGAGCCTGAGCAGATACTGTATCAGAATTACAATATAGTCTTGTGCCCTGTCAAAGTCGGCAACATATGAGCTGATGGGGTGCATTCAGAATGAAAGAGTTGACACAAAAGCAGTGTATAGAGCTCAGGTGGTTGCAGATTGCTAGAAGGATGCTTTGGGGATCCTGGTTGCAGGCTGTGTAATTTTTCTAAAGCCTTTTCTCACCTTTCTGTGTGATGGCAATTTTTCTTGACGGCAAGCACTTAGAGATTGAGCTTATTAAATAACTGATCTTTCTCATTTGGGGAACTTGATATGGCTAATCAAAATTCAGGACTTGTTGAATTATTAAAGAAAAGACAAGGACTAAAAGCAGAAAGTCACGGAAGGTTAGGCTTTCTTTGATTTCTCTCTCTTCAGGCAAATGCCGTTCAGTATGAGAATCTGGCCTTTCTTCAAGTATTATTGATCTAGCTGGAGTGGTTCTGTTTGCCCCCTCACTGCTGAACCACCTCTGAAGCGAAGCTATTTGCCATCAAGTCTTTGTGGACATGCGCCATGGGATCTCCATTCACTGCACACTCCTCATTTTCAGCACTTAATAAGTTTGGCCCCCTCAGTTTTCTTTTGGACGTTGTAGCTGAAAGGCACGCACACACTCAGACACACTCAAATGAGAGGTAGGTGTTAGGTAGAAAAACAGGGATATAGAGAGTACTGTGGCAAAGTAGCTGATTTCCCTGGTGAGCTTCTATCTGAGCTGTCGTCACCTGTCTCTTCTCACGGATAGAGGCGCCTTAATCAGGAACATGAAAGTATCTCCTGTGGTGCTGCCTCCTGTCTCAGTCACTCACCTACCTTTTGCTTGATTTACCTTTTCACTATTGGTGATTTTTTTTTTTATGTCCAGTGTGAGAGTTCTTCTTTCATAAGTGAAAAAGAATACACATGAAAGCTGGCAAGATTAGTTATTTTTGTGTTCTGAAGACCAAAGCTATCGGCAGTAATTTTAGAGAAGCAATTGTTGCTGCCCACCAATCTGAGAGAGGTTGTAAGGCCATTTCTGAACTATCCGGAGTCCATCATTCTACGGTGGGAGAGTTTATTCACAGGTGGAATACATTCATGACAGGTCACAATGTTCCCAGAAGTCATTCAACATCCAACGGCTTCATCTCAGACTCCACAGTTTGCAGTTACCATGTTAAATGTCAAATGTTCATGACAATACTTTTAGGAAAAGACTGAAAAAGCATGGCTTGTTTGGAGGGGGTTGCTAGGATAATGCCCTCTTTTTTTTCTAGGTTTGCAAAGCTACATTAAAGCAAATCACAAGACTTTTTTGAACGATTTATTTCAGGCAAATGAAACCAAAGTGATGTTTAACCATAATGCACACAGCACCATTTTTTTTTCTTTGGTTTTTTTTTATACAAAAACTGGACAAAGCATCAGCATAAACACCTTTATAAAAGCAGTCAAGCACAGTGGTGGAGGGGTGATGAGTCCACCGTGAACTCCTCTTTATACCAAAATCTTGTAGGCTCAAATGTGCTGTTGTCTGACAGCTGGTTGAAATTGGGTCAAACAAGAGGGCAATGATCCCAAAATAACAGCAAATCTACAACAGAATGGCTGAAATAGAAAGGAGTCAGTGACCCAGTCAAAATCCAGACCGTAACCTGGCTGAAATACTGTGTCTCGACCTTTAAACAAGTGGGCATGCATTGATGCAGAGAAACCCTCAATTAGCTGAAACTTTGTAAGTTAGTTTTTGTGAAACACGTCATTTCAAGACCTGGTAAGGATGAGTTTTGGTCATTACCATTTCCTGATGTATCAAAATATTATTTTTGTTTTTCCACATGAACCAGAAGGGTGAGAAAATAAGATGGTTAAGCCGATCTCAGTAGGCGGTGTTATTCTTATCAGTTCCCGTTGCACCCTCATGTTACAGACAACTGTTGGAGGTGCTGATTTTTTAGTATGTACTTTGTGAACTTGGTGCAAGAATTTGTCAGTGTGAAGTCACTGTTCACTTACTTTTGTTGTGAGGGATTACCTTATCTCAGTAAGCAGCGGGAGCTTTGCCTTCTGTAACTCAATGTGCGATTAGTTCTCATTGTGTTATAGTGTAATCTGCAGAGATAATGTCTTTTTCTTAATACACACTTTTAAAGTTCTCAGAGACACTGGGCACAGCTTTGTTTGAATATTCAAAAAACTCTATTTGAATGTGAAATGTAAGAAGTCTATTATACAGGAAGAATGATAACCTTTCCAACACTGCTGTGCTTGCAGTGTATATTCAGTATAACTTGGTCTTTTTCTTTTTTCTTTTTTTTTTCTTAAGCCATTGTACAGTGGGCTTCATCCTAGCAGGTTGTACTGCATTTTCTCTCGAGTTGTTTGACTCTCAGCATTAAGATACAGCACATGCAGCAAGCAGACCCAGTTTCCTGCTAGACTCTGAAAAACATTGCCTGTTCCTGCTCGTCCATTACATTATTCAGGCACCATCGCGCACAGGTGTAGCACATTATCAGAACATCGACAGATTATTTTTGGCACTTTAAATACCTCCAAAAATGAAGCGTAGCTGGATGTCATCAAATATGACACATATGCAAAACATGTCCCCTACGTCTTGCACAGAAAGCTCATTAGCCACATCACAATGTATTCACAATGTCTCCATTTCCCGCTCTTCCAGCCAGCGTGTGTGTCATTTCTGCCTTGATCAGAAACCTGCACGTTTCATTAGATTTACATCAGAGAGATGAACTAACTGAGTGTGGGATTGTTCCATCAGCATGCTGTGTTCAAACTACCTGCAGTATTGTTGCAGGTGGATTACACTGATGCACACCAAGCTGGCAAAATTTGGATGGGAGCAAGTGAAGATGCTAATTTTGCTAAGAGATTTCAGTTCAGCTGCATTTCAGTTGTACGAGGAGTCATTAAAACTTCATCAAATGCTGAAAGCCTCTTCATGAATAGAAGAAAAATAGGCAAAAACTTCAAGTTTTTTAATTCAGAGGATAACCTTGTTACTTGTTAAAGATCTATTATTTAAGCAGATCATTGCTGAGCTTGCTGTTAAAAAACACTTTAAATGTTTTTAATGAACAAAATAGTGTCAGATGAGCAGATTTCAGGTGTCCTGGACAATAAGTGGAATCAGTACAGGAAATAGAAGAAATGTAGTTGGCAGGTGGCACAGCTTATCCCCATGTTTGCTAAGAAAAAACTCTTGGTTAAAAAAAGAAGAGGGACAAAAAAGACAGCAGTTGAAATGCAGTGATGTTTTGTTTTGGCCCGAGCTGTCACTAGTAAATGTTGCCGAGCTTAGTTTGAATACTGGGATTGTACAAATCTGGGAGAAGTGCAACAGCAGTCCTATGTGTTTTTCAAGTACTTTTCATTGGGTGGTTTACTCTGCTTTCATAACCGGTTACTGCTTCATGGACGCAGCTGTCAGCACTGATTATAGTTACCACCACCGAAAGACTCCACCCCACACCGTTTTCCAGCCCTTTCATCATTTTCTGTGTGTATTTTGTTTCCTATCTGTCTTGGTAATACCTGATGTTTTACTTCCATCAAGCTTGCTTATTTTTCTTCTGCAAGTGTCAAGATAAATTAGGATCACTCGAGGATAAAGATAAGGGTTAAGTATCTTAGAAGTACACCTATTTACAACTCAGTCTCAAACAGAGCTGCCTGAACTTATTTTTTACAGCAGAAAAAAAAAAGAAAAAAAAAAAAGCAATGATAAAACTAAGTTTAAAAACTATTTTTGAAATTGCTTAGAGACAAGGTTGCATTTCAGATAAATACCTCTTGCCAGAACAATGACATTTTATCACAGATGCTGAATAGCAGTAAGGATGTTGCCTGACACTGGCCCCTATATATCCATTACTTGTGGCTTTTATATGTTAAATAAACAAGGTATATCATGTTGATCAGTGAGCTCTAGGGTTCCCCAGTTGACAGCACCAGACAAGTTTTTTCTACCTGTTGTCGAATATTATCAGTCTTGTCATGTCATCTAAACTCTCTGCAAGAGAAGTGAGTACACTTCCAGAACCAACCTTATAAAAGCGAGACAAGTGGCCACAGGGCAATAAAGTCATCCCAGTCACAAAAAATAAATACGGCAGCAGCAGCTTTAAAAGTGGTTGAACTTTGAGGTAGACAGACCCTGCTTAAAATCATTTGATTAAATGCTCTGTGTTTTGTCATGTTCGGCATGCAGGGGCCTTAAAGACAGGTTTTGCCAGTTACTAAAGCATCAGACTTGAGATGTTTGACAGCTCATAATGAAGAGTGGCAAATGTTTGTGTGTGAACTTGTTCGGCCGAGTGCCAGGAACATAGCAGTTGTCGAGTTTGCTGACTTGAGGCAAGCTGTCTGAGTCTTTACTTAAAGACCCACTCTGGTGAAAATCATGTTTTTCGTGTTGTTAACATATTTTTGTGGCATTTTTCTAAAGCCAGAGGACATATCTTTTGAAAATTGAACTCAAAATTGTATTTTTAAGTATTTCTGCATTCAAATTGCTGTGAATTAATGGGAGTCACTAAAAGGCAGCCCACAACAGACTGGAGTTGTGATGTAACAACTCCACTGGGGGAGCCACAAGCTCCTGCCCTACTCCGCTCAGGTTCTGAGGAGTAGAGAAGACAATGGCGGATCAACACCTATGTGCTGTAGTGGATTGCAGTGCTAAGAAGAGAGATATTGGTATTAGCTTACATAATTTACAGCAGCCCTGGCTCCGCCCACAACGCAGAGGCGAACTGCTAATGAGCTACTGCCTCTCTGCAGAAGCAAAGTCCTAGAAAATAGTACATTTTTTGTGATACAAAGCCTGGAATGCATGTTCAAAAAAAAAATCAAATTTTTTGTTTAAATCGATTTTTTAATAAAAGAATTGATTCAAAAATCATTAAATAAAGAATCGCGATTTATATGTGAATCGATTTTTCCCCCACCCCTACTGAGAACGCTTTAAAATAGCTTAAAAGATGATCGGAGTGGGTCTTTAAGTCATGCATAAAACTAGGGCAAAACTATTTTATGTTATATTTTTAACTTGTTTGATAGTCTTGATGTGAAAATGACACTTGATAACATGGATTGTGACATGTGGGAAACAAAACAGGCGGAGGAGGAAACAAACAGTCGTGCACCTCTAAACTTGCCACCTTGGCCTGACATCACATTCAACTGTGCAAACACTCCCTCAGGGTCCCAGTTGTTACTCTGTCATTATGCGAACAATGGTAACCATAGTAAAAGCATTTACTCTCATTCAAACAAGATTCAAATGAGGATCACGCACACAGCAAATGAATTCCCGCCAACTCTGCACCACTCTGAGGAAACCTTTAAGGCGCTGATGAGTTAAGAGTGAAGCTGAAAGGGGAAACTCTTGACGGTGCAGCTGTTTGTTTTTCTTTTTTCTTTTTTTGTGTGCACAAATATAATCAAACACTTTCAGAGTTGAATTTGCATGAAACATTTTTTTACTTCCTTTTCCATGAATACACAAACATGACTTGTCACTGATTCAACAGATAGAGACCGGCTGGCCACCGCTTTCTTCTGCTGTTGAGCTGTTTTGGATTTTAGCTGTCAGATTTATGCTTCCGCACGCCCACTAGCGCGTTTACCTAAGCCTGAACTCCAAGAGGTCTAAAATGTAAATGCGAACGCCAGAAAAGTGAATAACACTTCATTTTCAGGCGGGCCATGGCAGCTTTTTTCTTCCCTGCAGCCCTCTGGCTCCAACGCCTCATCACAGCCCGTAGAGACACTTCTGCTGGCACCCTACTCCCATCCCCCCCCTCAAGCACTTTGTCTCCATGGCAATGTTTTGAATGAAATTTAGGGCAGGAAAGTAGTGGTAAAATGATCAGAACTCTATTGGATCTGCTGCTTTTGTGTGTTTATAGAAAGATTAAATGGTATTTCTAAAAGGTGGTAGAGTAACAGACTTCGATTTTATGCCCAAAAAATTTTTTATGTTGTATTGGATCTGTCCAGATTAGAGTCTCTTAATACATAATTGAACAACATGCTTATGCTTTTGTCTTTCACAGTTAACGGTTTGGAATCTGTTATGGGCCTGTATGGGGAAACAGTCGAGATTCCTTGCAACAGTGAAGGCATCAAAGCAGAAGGCATCGTCTTTACCAAATGGAAATATGTAAGTCACATAGGAGGTCAATGGTTTCACAATGGTTACATCCTTCTGACACCCATTTAGCACGTCTGAACCACGCCCATTCTGAGTGCATTAGAGCATGCATCTGTGCCTCCGTATGACATGGCATGACCACGGGCTGGGGAACAAGACACTGGATTCTTTTATTTGAATTGGTGGCTGCATGTGATGGACATGTAATAAGTGCACTCTGCCCCTTTTTCCAGGACAAAGGCAACGGACTTTCAGGGGACCTGCTGGTCAAGAACAACCAGAATACCATGATCACCGCCACAGATGAATACAAGGACCGTGTGAGCATGACTGAGAACTCCAGCCTGCTGCTTTCTGCAGCCAAACTGACTGACCAGCGAACTTTCACCTGCATGCTGGTGACTGGTGCAGACATTCCAGAATACCCCATTAATTTGGTGGTCTACAGTAAGTACAACCTGGTGAAGTGTGGTTAAAGGAGGCATATTACGCTCTTTTCTCATAAGTTAACACCATTTCCTGAGGTGTTAATGAATTGTCTGTGGCTCGCTTTGATGAAAAACAGCACAAAAAGCAATAGAGAAGCTTCTTTTTTAACCATGGATTTGCATCTCTTTTCACACTGGCCAATATAATGGTGTGGCGTGGCCTACTCCAGTTCACCCCATTCTTCTGCGGGTTCTGTCCCTCTTAATATCAATAGCACTCAAGCCTTTAAGTACATTATCACCAAATGAAAGAGCATACTTTACAGTAAATTGCTTGAGAACTCAAACTAGCACACACAAAAAACCAAGCTCATACTACCCCACACCAAAGTGATAAATACTTGACTGAGAGCTGGTACGATTGCTGTTTAGGCACAGCCACTTACAAGTCATGGGTTTAACCCTATAAAGCCAAATGTATCCTATTTGATACTTTCTGAAATATTTTGCATCTACGACCTTTTACATCCCTTTATGGTAAAAACTCAAAACCATTTTGTACAAATTCAAATTTACCTCAAAACCACGAGGCAGAAGACATCACTACAATCATTTTGACCTATCACATGATGATAAATGGTGAATATTGAAAAAAAAAATTGTCCATTTTTTTCCATATTTTGTTAAAGAGCAAAATGACAACTTCAGATTTTTCCCCCATTATTTCTTGGGGCGAGCTTTAAATGGTTAACTGTTAAAACATTACATAACACAACGTACATGCCAGCTGTTTATTATATCAGCCTAAAGTCATATTGAGTTCCCCTGTCACTTATTACATCAACTTTACATAATGAACTTTGCTGTGGGTCCATTCCTCTGAGTTTTAACATTTTAGAGACTAGCAGTAAGATCTGCTGTTTGTGTGGACAAAGCTTCACCGATTTTTCCACATGTATTTTTGTCGCAGCATGTTCTGGTATTCTGTTGCATTAAAGAGCCTTTAAACATGTACATTTCCCATTATACCATTATCTTTGTTTTTAGACAAACATGGTTGCAAACATATAAACACCGAAGCTCCTTTCACATATGGGTTTCACCTTATCGGCCCAAAAACGCCCTCGCTAACTCCCCACCACTTTTCCTCTTTTGCAACTCTGACATACCAAACAGTCAACACCGCATCAGTATGTGCTTACACACAACAAAATGGCACTGTAGACTCAGCTGAGAAAAATCATTGCTACAATAGAAGCTGCATCCACAATGTTAACAATGCAAGCTTTTTACTGAACAGACCTTTACTTCCCAAAGGCTATCTTCAGCTAAGAAAAGCAACACCAGTATTTCCTTTTTTTTCTTTAATTTTTTCCCTGCTATTTCATATCTTTGCCGCTGAACACGGTTTCCTTTGTGAAAGGGAGGAATGGCAAAGGCAATTTTCACTTGCCAGGAGCTTCAGACATTGTTATAATTACAGAGGTTGTCATTAATTTCGACCCTCTTGTGCTTCCTATGCTGTTTGCCAGCAGTTTGTTAATTTGCTACTGCTTCTTTTTCTTTTTCTGTTGACTCCAGGTCAGGTTATACACCAAAGTGACTTGTGTTCCATCTAGTTGTACTAAATGTGTCTAGTTTGCAAAGGATCTCTGTTGTTTATTTCTAATGTGTACATCATAGGTGTTTTTTTTGTACAGTATAGGTATTGCTTTTTCCAATTGTGTGGATATCTGTAGTTGAATTTTTGGTATTTTAAAGACTGCTTATTGACAGGTTCTTGATCTGATTTGTAGGGTGTGCCAGACAAGTTGTACAAATCATCAAAAAAAACTTTTTTTCATGAAGTACACTGCTGCACTACAATGCAGCCAAATGTGCATTGACTGGTTAGCTGATTGACCATAATAGGCAGGCACAATGGAAATATGTTACATTGTGATGTTANGCCTTTACATGCACAAATCTTATAGAACACAGATATATAAATAAATAAGTGTAAAACCCAACAAAAAAGGAAAATATTTCCTCTTTAAAGTGCCACCGTGACTGACAGGAGCAGCAGCCTTGCCTCCCCTGAAAACTTGGTTGATTAACACATTCTTTATGTATTACAGAACCGCCTGCAGACCTGGAGATATCTGACAAAGCGGAGGAACTGGAGATTGGCAAACTCACTAAGGTGGAGTTTTTTATGCTAAATGTTGCTCATACCTACATTATTTTAAGCAGTAACTCATCAAGGGAAATCCCTGACTTGCACTAAGTTATCTTGAGGCCTATAGCAGAGACCATGCATGTTACTACAGTAATGAGTTCTTTGAAGTGATTCTCATGAATTCTTAAAGAGCAGAAATCCTCCCCCCTACTGCAATTAGAATACTCAGAGGATTGGAGGGGCTTTAGAAATGCTTTGGGCATTTCATTTCATTTGGGCAGCAAACTCTTTACTCCTCAAATGCTGTGTAGGCACTAGAAAAACCAATTTGTTCATATGTTTGGTCATTTAGAAAGAGTCATGAAATGCAGACAGTTTTAGTGTTTTTATGTTTCTTTTCTTTCTTTTTGTTGCTGTTGTCGTTCTGCAGCTGGGAACATGTGTTGCAAGAGATGCTAATCCAGCTGCAAGCATCACATGGTTGAAGAACAAAAAACCTCTGGCAGATGATGGGAAAGGTGTGCATTCCTTTTGTTGCATGTCTATAAATATTAAAAGCTTTGGATGTTTTTGAATATGACATATGCAGATGTTCGTAGCGTCTGTATGACACTATGAAATATTCTGCAGTTTTGAGTTGTTTACCTATCGCTGGCAGGGTCTGTTCAGAGTTTTTGGGCATTGTTTTTTTTCCTTGTTAGAGTTTTCAGGCAGTGCTTGTTTGTTTTGTGTCCAGGGATTTCCATCAAAGATTCTGTGGTGGTAGACCCCGCTACTGGCCTGTCGACCACAACATCCACACTAGAGTATTCTGCCGAGAAGGAAGATACTGATGCAGAGTTCACTTGCAGCACTCGTGATGCTGTGGGTGCACAGATGGTTTCCTCTCCTGTGTCTCTGACCATCACATGTGAGTAACTCAAACACACATGTTGTTTGCAGATGAGCTGCTCTCAGAGCACCTGTAACACTGCTCCTCAAATCCAAAGCAAAAGAAAGTCAATGCTGACGATACTCTTGCAGAGCATAATTGATTGTTTATTCTGTGTGTTAGCAGGATGCGCCAAAAACTTGTTTTAACACTACAATCGTGCTAATTTCTTAAAGGAGTAGCTTGATGTTATAGGAAACATATGTTTAGCCTCCTTGGTGTATTAATTCAGGGGAATGATACCACATATTTCTGCCTGCTAAATATGTTACAGCGAGCAGATGGTTTGTTTAAAACTGCAAACAGCTAACTGAGACTTGCTCAACATCTGCCTGCTCTTTTTAAGCTAAAAAAAAGTGCTTTCCAATGTTGCAAGGCAGTTTTGTTTCCCATGTTCTCTCTCTCTCTCTGCTTGACTAAACTGAGAAAGTGGTTTCCTACTGTAGCTTCATATTCACAGTAGTTACAAAGTCTTCAGATGATCCTTTTCCCAAGTAAAGATACTTTTATCTCTCCATTGTATTACAACTGTCCTTTGGTAGGCTGGGAATGTTTAACTTTTTTATATATTTGTAAAAACTTGTCAGGAACACTTGCCATCTAAATGTATAGTATTTGTTGAAAATATGAAAAGTTGATACCCAAGGCTATACTTTGCACTTTTGGACCAAACCGATAGTAACTGTTTGTGGAGTTCCTCTGAGAGTTATGTAGCCTCAAGGGGTAGTTCTGCTCACCAGATGTCTACTACTGGTATAAGCTTCGGGCAAACTCTTCTTCTCTTTTCCCTTTGTGGAACCATTTTCAAAATATGTGAGAGACATTCCTAAGATAAAACCTAACAAAAAAAAAGAACCTTGAATGTCACTTACTTTTTCTTCCGGATTCTGGTCAGGCCTATTGAAACAGACATTACATAACTTAATGTAAATCAAAAACAAATGTAAATGTGAAAAAATATATTGATAGAACATAAAGGGTTTTTATCAATACTTCATAGAGCAGCATATATTTTCAGTTATTTTTAAACAATGCAATATTAACTAAATTACAATACCCATGAAATATAATTATCTTTTTTATCGTTAGTACACATCCTATAACATTGCAGAAGTAAAACTGTGATATGTCAAACAGGAAATCTATAATATAAACTTGAAATAAGTATTTAATATCAAATTATTGCTCCATAATGACACTGAATGCAACATTTTGTGCTATGATGACATAAAACATAGCATGGGGGGCAACTTCTACTTGCTTTACAGGAGCATGTTACTCTGTAGCTGTCTCATACTATCCTTTCAACACTGATTCAGTTTTATCGGTGAGTTGCATTGTGCATGTGCATTGATGTGCTAATTATCCTTGTGCTAATCAGTAACACTGAACTTGTAAAGGACATAAAACAGCAGAGGTTGAAAGCTTAAGTGAGCTCTGTGAATCTGATATTGATTCATTCAACAAGAGCCTTGATCAGGTGTTAGCATGTAGCTCGACTAGTTGGGTGTCCACTTCCATGTACAGAGGCTACAGGTCTTCAGTATGGCTGGCCCGGGTTCAAGTCCTGGCCTGGGGCTCTTTGCTGCATGTCATTCCCTTTCTCTCTGATCCCCTTTCTTGTCAAGCTACTATCAAATAAAGGCTACAAGAGCCCAAAAATTCTTGGGGGAAAAAAAGTGCCTTGATCTGGAGCCTAGTCTGATACTTGAGATTGGATAGTGATGTCCCCACTAAGAACTACCTCTATCCTTACTCTCTGCAATGTGGGCAGAAAAAAATGAAGATTTTCCACACACAAGCTATAATAAAGTTTCAATTCACATATTGTTTAATTCCGTCAATCTGCTTAAGAATCTCTCTCATTTTTGGGTTTTTGCTTCCCATTAACATTGCAAACTTATTTTTTTCTGTTTAAAAAAACTGCTATAATTGAAAGCGTGGGGCTATTTTTATCTCTAAGCATTCAAAATTGAATAGGCTATGTTGCTGCTGATGGGATTTACATTTATGGTGTATAAACAGCTGCCTAATTAAAATTGAATGGTATGGTCCGAGCTCAGGAGCATTAATCTCATTAAACAGATATCTTTATATGGAGACAAAGACTGTTGTTACTGTAATCTTTATAGTGTCTCTTGTTGGTCTGCCTGGCAATCACATTTTGTTACCTACATAAAAACAGTTGTATGGAGTGGAAAAAAAGATGTTGCAGAAATTTTTTATTAAACCTTTATTTACCCAGGAAAGTCCCGTTGAGATTAAAAACCTCTTTTTCAAGGGAGTCCTGACCAAATACAAAATACAGACAAAATCATTGACTTTGTCTGGCAACTGTTCAATTTTACTGTTTATATTTTTTTTTTTTTTTTTTTTTAAACATGTCTTTATTGTTATTTTCCAGTTAAACAAAAACATCAAAACACCATAAACATCAAGAACATGGCAGAGTTTAAATTAACTGTACTA
>JAPMNP010724792.1:0-22033 GCA_029874935.1 Atherina boyeri
AGGGTCGTCCCGCTGAGTGAGTCTGTGTTTATGCATGAGGCCGTGAGACAACTGGGTTAGAAAATGACATAAATCTGTATGTTCTAATTACCACACTAACAAAGGTATTAAATCAATCATAAATATTTGTTTTACAGAGAAGATAAAAAACAGCAGTTAAGCAAAAGCTAATGTGAAAACTAATTCCCATAATTCCCAGCAACTTGTGTGTGTTTCTCTAATGTATATGCCTGTAGCTGCAAGCTGGCATGCATATTCATTCAGACATGTCCCTCATGCAGTTTTAGCTGGCATTTACTTTAAAGAGTTGTAGTTCTAATTATGTCTTAGACTACATTTTAGTTCAATAAAAAGAAGTAGATGAAGGCAGTACTCGTTAGAAAACATCGCAACAAAGACTTGCTTGGAGCACAGACGACACAAATACATACATGCATACATTCATACACAAACAATATGCAGTGAATAAATATGCTTAAATAACTTAAATATTCCAAGTTAGTTTACCTCTTCTGTTTGTAGGTGAGCATGGCTTCTGAGATGGGAAACTGGTGGGACACGTTGGCACCGGCCAGATATTGAATGACTCGTCCTGCAACATCTATGTTATCTGCAGGGAGCAGAGAAACAGATCGTTAACCCACATGCCTCCGCTGTTTTATGTCTGATTAACAAGCTGCAAGCCAATTGATGCATATGCAAATTTTCCACATACATCAGATTGCTAGGAGACGGTGCATTAATCATTTACATCCTGCTGAACTAAGGAGATGGGGGATTGCTGTGTGTTAAATGTCATTAAAATGTGGGTGAAATCAGCCGCATGACAAAATTACAAGACAAAATGAAAACAAAACAAAAGGCTTGTAGATAACATGAAGCCCGGCATTCATCTTTGACAACTTGGAAATATTGATTTACACATTCTAACGCCAATTTATCTGAAGGAATTGCGCCAAGTACTTCTTTTCAATGCAAACATACTAAGACATTCCTATCAGAGCGGTCGTCTGTGTTGGGATGACAGCTTTCCAATACTTTCTGGCATCTGTCATTTTTTTTCTTTCAAAACCCCCCCTCCGAGGTGCTGCACTGTGTTGAGTGACACTGTGACTCTGGCACCTTTGAGGATTCAATTTCATGAATTAATAAGTGAAAATGGGAGTTGCTTGTCAGGCTTGTTGAGACAGAAGAAGTGATGAGAGTATGTGATGATATGTCACGCTTTGCTGCATGCTGGGACGTTAGCGCCATCTTATAAAGATGATTTTCCCACTACCTCAGTGTACTATCACAGTTGCCTGGTAGATCTGATTATTAACAAACTGGTATTGTGATTAAATATGATAAAATTCAACAACCTTTTTCTTTTTTGGCCAGTTTGTTAGTGACATTTTTTTCATTAATTCTGGTCACTCTCTTTACCTGTATAATATCAACATTCATCCATTTCTATCCTTTTTATTCTTTTATAATTGATATATATTCATTGTGTTTTTTCTTATAATGTATATTGTTATTTGCACATAGGAGCGGCTACTTAATATTGTTGTACTTTTACAATGACATTTAAATTATTCAGTTATTCAATTCAATACATTTATTGTTGTTTTAATTTCATGAAGTCATTTTCAGCTGATTTTATGAGTCACTATATTGAATATAAAAGGTTTTTAGCTTTAAACTAATCAAAAACATGCTTTATACTTGCTGTGGACAGACATGTTTAACATTTGGCTCTGAGGAGCTGAAATTAAATGAGACATGATTTCAGATGCTGATCCTACGGTTTACAAAGTGACAAACTAAGAGCAAGCATGAATGCAATATGCATCTACACAAACCAACACAACATCAACTTCCTCTTGCAGTCTGTTCGACTGGAGGAAGAGTACAATGATCTTTTTTTCAAGTTGGCTACACATTAGACATGCAGACTTGCTTTAGAGCTTGATAAAACAGAGACGTGTCCTACCTGAGGTGGGCCGTTCCGTCCTGCAGAACAGCTCCCTCCATGCAGTATCCATAAAGATGCTGTTGAACCGACTGTCAAAAGAGGCCACATACTTTGCAAGGGGATGAGAACCTATGTAGAAGAGCAGAATTTTTTTTGTATATTCAAAGAAAAAAAGATAATCATAAAAACACAGATTAACTTTGACTGGACTCAACACTCATCCTAGCTGACGTACCGACAGGGATCACCAGGAAACGTATATAACTGAGCCAATCAGGTGTCTTATTGGCCAGTTGCTCCACAAAGAACCTCAGGATGGTGCTGAGGTAACTCTGGTCGCCTGCTACCGCCACCTTCATCGTCGGTGGTGTCTGCGCATTGCAGTTACAGCTGCAAAGGTTTAAGGAAAGGACAGAGGAAATAAGTAATAGAAAAAGACAAAAATTCAATTAAGGAGAAATGTGGGTCAGAGATGGTGTGTGAAAGAAATTATGAGAGTCTAAAAGATAGATCTATATCTTAATAGGCTCTTCCTGCTTTACAGCCTGTCTCACCTTTTATAAGAGCCAGACTGTGACACATCAGAATTTGTTATGCTTGGTACTTGCAAGTATCTGAAAGGCCTTTTTCAAATTAAAGAAAACATTGCATGTTGTGACAACGGAAAACACTGCATAAATTCAATCTAGGAAAGAATTTGAGAATATGTTATAAAGCTCAGCTGGAGTCACTTCAGTTGAAAGTGTTGCAAAGCTGTCTTTACATCATATTGAATTTTTCCCTCATCAAAATGAATAAAAGAAATATGTTTTTAACTTTTAAATAAATAAATGCCTCAAGATTTGGATGAGATATATTGTTCAATAGTTGAAGAAGACACTCAAATATGTTGAATTAAAAGGTTTGTTTACTCCCACTGAACATTAGAATCATGCTTCAAGCTAAAGGCTGTGACAGTGCTGAGAGAACATGTTAACATCACAGACGTGCATCGCTCTAGGTGGCATGACCCCGACTCGAAGCATCAGGTTGACTGAGGAGCAGGTGTGTAAAGTGTTGACAAGCTGCAGTTCAGCTGGTTTAAGGAGAAGCCAAGTTTAACAGAAGCAAAACTGACACAGCCTTGTCTCCCACTGTCATGGCATCCTGAGGAGATGACAGCCAAGCAGATGAGTCGTGGAAAGAGAGAGGAAGGCTGAAACTATAACTTATCATGAGAAAACACGAAGAACGTGTGCAGACAGAAAACACCTCACTAACATGAGCGACAGGAATTCTCTGGCGAGGAGCCACCGTAAACACGTATGGCTAGCAAAGGAACGGTCCGAGATAACAGGGAAACAAGATCCCATTTTCCGACAGCTTCTGTCATATAACCAAAGCGTGTGCATGTATGTATGTGACTCACAATCTCTGGATGCGAGTGACGATGGTGTTGAAGGCAGCCTGAACATCGGCAGCAGAGCACGTGGAGACAATGGGCTGGGCCTTTTCATGGAGCAAGTCGGCTACATACTGTACAAAAACACACATGAGAGGGACATGATGAGCTAATGGATGAACAGGAGGCAGCGCTGGTCGGGTTGGAAAGAAGGCAGGAAAAACATGCTACTACGACGCCATGATATAAAAACAAAAACTTTATTAGACTTCTGTCTCTTTGCACGTCATGTCAGCAGTAATGTAAAGCTGGAAGCATGGCTAACAAAAAAGCTCCATTCTTCAGGATTCTTCTTTCCTTTGCACATATGAACAACTGAATGTAAAAAGGATTTATGAAGAGTTACGTGTGGAAAAAACACACCTGTCCTTGCCACTCTGTAGTGTTGATGAGTATGATACTCTCAGGCAAGCGTTCGTCTGAGATGAGGATCTGGTTTAGCTGGTCGTACACAGACTTTCTGGGAACCTTTGTGAGAGATGAGGAACAGAGGGTCTGACACTGAAACAAGCCGGCATATTTCCAACAGAATAAAAACATCTGGAAAACACAGAACTGGATGTGATACTTACTTATGAGTGTGTGACATTTACCTGCGCTATTAGTCTTGAGTCTGGCGAGCACTCGCTGTCAATGCTGCTGGTCCTGTCACTCTGAGCCTTTGAGTTTTGTCTGTCTTTCATGGAGGTGCTGCGAGGACGTCTCTGCAGCCTGTTCTCCACTTTACTAAGGATACAAAACAAAAGGAGCTCAAAATAATGACAGAAATAGGAAGAAAATGAACTGTCCTAAAGACAATGGTAAGGAGAGAACACTTATTTCAAATAACATGTCGAAAAGTACAGCTGCTGTTTTACTTGCATAATAAATACAGATGTTGATTTAATTAGGTTTTATAACCAGTGTTTATTTCCAGATGTTGTGATGAACAGTGTACCTGGGAGACATGTGGTTTTGGGACTCCGTCTTGCAGAGCTTGCCAACAGTGCTGGTCATTCGTTCAGTGTTGACATCCCAGCTGTTCACCTCCCCTGGCCCTGGTCCACTGTCGTCAGTCTCTGGCTCCTGAACCAAAAGACGAAGAGCAAAGATGAGCCAAAAGAGCTGGAGCAGGACATGACTGATGTTTATCATGTTACACAGGCACTGTCTGCACCATTCAGGAAAGGCTAGAGACAAGAATTCTTTAGCTTTTTACAAATAAACAATAAAACCAAAAAAGTTTTAAAAAAAAAAAGAAAAGAAAAAAAGAAAAGTAAAAGAGTGGTTCAGGGAGCATGAAACACCATTTTCACATATAAATTGCCCTCACAGAGTCCAGACCTGAGCGGGGCCCCCTGATTCCCCGGTAGCGACTGCTAGTATTTCATGTTCAAATGTCACAAAGACAGACAAAATCATCAAAGAGGAAACGCAAAACAACAACATATGCAACCTTTCAGTTTTTGTACCTTGTATAAGAAGACCTAGAGGCTTTTTATTCATCTATGCTCAGTGCCTCATGTCTTGACCCAGATAAGTTGCAGAACTGACACACAGCTCCAATTAAAAAAATATAAGCATTTGTTAATTTATGTTGTTCTGTTTTCTGAAACCGGCTCTGCATTAAGAGTCTGCTGACAGCTTAGATGTAATGTCTGTCTATGGCAGGTAATAAAAAAAACAACAACACCCAGACAAATTTAATTTAAGATTTTTTAAACCTTCCCAGTTCTTTTTCAGACCTTTAAATAGAATGTGTCATGTCTTATCAAACTACACCAGTCTTTCTTTCTGTGTGGTGCATCCACAGCCAGCATTGTAAGGAGAGATAACAAAGCTGAGGTGAAGCATGGGGTTTGGAGTTGCTGGCCCGGTAAAGAACTGAGCTTAGTTTTTTTAAAGGTAGAAATAATGATGCAAGCCCACTTTGGCAGAGGAGAGACAATGTCTTGGTTTCTCAGCAGGTACCTTGAGATACATTGGTCCTGCAGCTTTGATATCACTTCAAATTGGGTTAGTGGAGCGGTGCGCTGAGACGGCTGCCGTCTGCTCAGAGGGGGAGCCGCGGCTAGATGAACAAGGTTACACTGACCCGACAGCAGAAAAACAACAACAAACCCCAACGCCTCTCTTTCAGTCCTCATCAGTCAGGAGTTATCCAGCATGGAGCTGCCCTGTCTGCTTCACTGATCCATAATGGATGACTGTGCTGTTTGGTTTGTCTGCCCTTGCTTACCCCCTCCCTCTTTCTTTTTTCTCAGAAAACGACAAAGACCCGTGGGAGGGCACTCAAGAGAAGAGGGTAGGGGGTTGGAAGAGGAAAAATGTGAGAAAGAGATGCTCAAGGGGGTTTAGTTTAAATAATGTACTGCTGCTCCAAAAACATACCCTAACAGTTGTGTCTGTGATGCTGTCATCTTGATATCGGCCTCCTCCCTGCACTTTACATCTGTCCACAGTCAGAAAATCTCCACTCTGCAGGATAAAAACACATGGTCACACATTAGATCATTTTATCCATTTCTGGTGAAAACAAATGGCAACACTTTACAGCCCATCCTTGCTGTTCACACATCAGCTCCAGAAGAGTAAAACTGAGATGGTTATGTGCACAGGTTCACCTCACTGAAAGTGTTGAAATGCATCTCATAACATCTGCTTCAATTTATTTCAAAATCAGATCAAAGACTTTTCTTTCTGGCTGCAATACATGTTTACAAAGTTGCACTGAAACACAACAAAATGGATGGCTATGTAGTCTGAAATGCTCTGAGCTATTTCATTACAAGCTAAAATGGATTCCCAGATATTTATAAACAGCTCTCCCGCTCTTGCCATCAGACTCAACATGTCTCTCTTTCTCTGCTCATGTTGTTCTAATGGCCCATAAATCTCTGAGTAGGAGTTGAGGATTGCTCCATCTAACCTCCTCTTGGAGCATGGGAGCATAGTTGTGTCTGAGCGTGTGTGATGGTGGTGGAAAGGTCATCTGGTGTCGGTCCCTATAAATACTGAAGGGCTGCAGGGGTGGGCAGGGTAAGGGCTCAAGTCTCCCCATCATTTCCAGCTGGTGGCTGCATTACGCTCATGCTCAGTCTTGCCTGTGTTATCTTTGGGAATCCCTGGGCTACACGAGCACAGAGAGCTGCCAGATATTTAAACAGTGGAGCAATTCGTTTATAATAACACTGTTTACAAGAAGGATCTCAAACAATTGAGAGGCACAGCTTCGTAGGTAAACACTGAGGCTCCAAAAGGCAAGTCTGCTCACAGAGAGCCTGGTGATCGACTTACAGGGCAGGACAGCTCTCTCTGCTGGCTTTTTTGGCTGTGTATGCTTCCGATCTCGGTCTGGGAGCTGGAGTGGGACATCCCTTCAAAAAACGGCCTGAAAGTAAACAAAATTTTAAATGATCAGAAAGAATATGAAAAATATGTATATTTTTAACCTTTGTATCTAAGAAATATTTAGCAGATCTGGAAGAACCGGATTAACTTTAAATAAGGTCTGTTACAGCCCCTAAATGAAAGAAGGCTCAAAATAAAAGAACCATAACAGATGAGAGACCACCACCAAGCAGCAACATTTAAAAGGAATTTTAATGCAACCAAAATTATAAGGGAGAAGGGAGCCCCGGCCAAAAGAAACAAAAGACGGGAGCAGACCTCAAACCAGCCACGCAATGGGCCGTAGGATCTGGGCTGCTCCCCTAACCGAAAGTCCAAAACTAACCTAAAAGGAACCAAGACTGAAAACGACCGGAGACTCCCAAATCAAAAGCAAAGGACACCAAACAAAGTGGCGGCTGTGCTGGCATTGGTGGGGGCCCCAGGACACTTGTTTTGGTTTTAAACCCCCACAGGAGGACCTCCAGCCGATCACTGAAGGGGAGAAAACAACAAGATAACGGAGCACACGAAGAGCACTCACGGTGACAGAGGCGCATGTAACAAGCTCACATGTGCACAAAATTTACCATTACACACTGAAATGACAACAAACATTATTCGATGGTTATTACTGGTACCAAACATCACAGATATACACAGACTAGGCTGGAAATTATATATTTTTTAGGCTAACTGGAGTTGGGAGTTTAGAAAATTAGAGCAAAGTCAAGGTAACAAGTCTGGAACTTAAACTCGTAAAAAAAAAAAAGGGAAAAAAGAAGAAAAAAACTCAACACTGCATGTTTCAGAGATTGAGGCTAAATTAAATAATCTGAGACAGTTGACATCCTTGTTCATGAATTTACCACATGCAAATAATATCACAGCTCTCATGGTCATGACAGCATATTTTAGAGGAGGCAGCTATCCTGCATGAAGGAATGGGAAAATGACCAAACACAAAACCAACAACCAGCCAGAACATCTGTAATGTTGGCAAAGCTCTGTCCTCGTTATAATTATGGTGAGCGACATTGTCAAAGTCAATCAACATCTTTTTTATTTTCTCCAACTGACACAGCTCACAGAACTGTCTCTTGATAAGAGAGCTCACTCTGATTGGTTCTTGGGTATAGAAAATAGGTAAAACGAAAAACCAACGGTTAAGCAGTCACACTTCATCTCTTCTTGTTGTTATCTTCATTTCTCCAAAACAAGTAATGCTTTGTTAAAATGTAATCATGTTAATATGACATACTGAAATAACAAAAAAAGCAATACAGCCATTTTTAAAAAAATGAATCATCCCAGTAGTCTCGGCTTTTCCCTACTGTTTAACAAACTCTCTATAATCCCCTCTGTACTTGCAAGCCTTCTTCTTGCACAGCCAAATATTTTATGCCCTGGGTGATCAGCTTTGCAGTGTGTTCATGTACAATTTTATTTGTTCAAACACTAGCTCTGGATACAAGAAGACCCAGCAAAGAGCCCAACAGAGGATTTTTAATTTCTAGCAACATTTAAATCTTTGTTAACACCTACTGGAGAGATATGTAGCAGCCTCATACTTAAATTATCTTTATTAGAAATAAAAAAAAGTAAAAAGAAATATAAAATGTGGATGTGGTGGGGCCCAAAAAACAATAGCCTATAGATAACTTCTGCATGTCATTAAATATTGGTCGTCAATCAACCTCTCTTATTTTCGCAAGTTACTAACAGTTGTAACATACACAATTTACGCACTTTGTAATTACACGAGCCCAGCTGTTCTAATCACCATGGGCAACAGCTAATCATCGCTTCCTCCTCACAGATTTTGATGATGGCAGACAAGAAGCCCGAGCCACAAACAGCGAACCGTAAACCAAAAACACTTTCACGCAATGGCGCACATTGAAATCGGCAAAGGGGATAAAGAAAGATGCGTTGGTCCCCAAGTTCCTTTTGGACAGGTAAGATATACAAACGATGTATTCTCAAGATGACAACTTGATGCAGTTGTTTTAATGATTTCAATGGGATTGCCTGAAGGCTGACTGTGTTGGCTAGTTTGTTTGCCTGTAGTGATTGGAAGTATGGCTTGGTAAGACATTTTCTATGCTACACTTAAATGATAATGCAGACAAACTATAAAAAGCAGCCACAACACCCGCACTAGACAGATGTTTCTTACGTTTTGCATAGTGGGGGAGGAGGTGGTCTCATGCACGTGTATCATTTGAAAAATTCTATAACGCTGCAGACCAGGAAAATTCTCTGTACCACCTCTAAAGCTCAATGTCGTGCTTTGCAGCAGATATCCTCACATTATGGCAGAAAGAACTCACTCTTTAAGACTGCTACCTAAAAAGCTACTAGCCATTAAATCCAATGATTCACTTTCTGTCTTCAACAGCAGGGATCGTACTTGTGAGTTACACTGGTTGAGATGAGATGACAAGCTAGAACCAATTAATGTATTTTTTTCCCCATCAATATTTCCCAACATTCCTCATAGTTTACATTATATCCAATATGTTAGCCATAATAACATAATACAAAGAAACATTTTAGCTTTCGTGAAAGATGGCCCTTCAAGAAAACAGTTGAGAACAAACATACTTGAGTTTGGGCTTCGGGGTGCTCAGGACACTCTCGTTGTCCTCCATCTCTGGCCCACTGTCACTCTGATTGTACACCTCCAAACTGTCATAGAGCAAGTCCAGATCCTCCTCTACTTCCTGGGTCTGGTCCACTGGGTCAGAGTCCAGAACCTGTCACATAGGTTAGATAAATCTTTACCACAGGGATTGTTATCATAGCTATGAATCAAACAGGTGTAGGAAGTCAATGATCACATGCACCAGTTAGTCATTGCCACATCTGGACTAATGGAGCTTAAAGAATGAACAAGAACACAGAGGGTGATAAAACAAGAAAATCTATGCCAAAGTAAGAAAAAAAAGAAAAAAGGGAAAAGAAAAAAAAAATATAAGTAATAAATACATTCCCAGCTTTAGCTCTCAGCAAGGTAATTAAAAGGTAAGTGAGTGATAGAGGCAAGCTAAGGTGCTGCACAGTAGGGATGTATATCATAGGAACTGCACACAGGCAGCCTGTGGACTAATCAGGTGATTAATGCCACTCCATAAGAGCAGGAGCTGGCGGGGAGCAGATAAACACAGTCTGTCCCCTCTCCTCTTCCTGGCTAGGTATTTATAGAGCTGTAGCCTTGCACTCTTCCCAGCTACAAGGAAGAGATTAGTGACGGGAACCGTGATGAAAGATCACTGGGCCACCTGGAACTTCCAGAAACATCCAGCAAAACACAACTCTGAAAACCTAGAGGTTTTTGGAAGCATCATTAGATTAAATCACTTAAACAGCACTTGGTCCCTGTGGCTTTGATCAAATAAAACTGAAAGAAGATGGTAAAAGAATTGCCGGTCTTTATCCAGTTTGAGAGGCTGGATAAATGTGGACATCAACCTGTTGTATGCTGCAACCTCTCGATGTTCATTAGTGCTTAATCTGCATTGGGCCATTAAAATTATGTCAGATATTGCAGAACTGTGAAATCTATAGGAACAACTGGGACATCTGTCATTAATCTTGCAATAACTAACATCATTTTAATGGCCAAATACAGATTATGCACTAATGGGCATCAAGAGGTTGCTGCACACGATTGGTCGATGTCCATCTGTAGACCCGATTACAAGCCATTATGCAAAATCCGGAGAAAAATGTATTTAAAGCGACATAAGAAATACAAGATAAATCTTTAAAAAAAAAATAAAAAAATAACAACATTAATCATCCAATTAATGTGTAGGAAATTAGGCCTTTAATGGATTCTACATGTGACAGCTGTTGGAAATGAATGAATCAAAAATCCATGAGAACACAACTAATGCAGTCAGACACCATAACCCTTTGACAGTGACTTCTTTCCTGGTTACTCTCCTCCAGTCAGGAACACATTAGCAGTGATGTAGCTGTACACTGTATACTGACAAGTCAATACTGAGCGAATACTCTGATGCCGCAAGGGCAATTTAATAACTGAAAGTGTCAGAGTTGACAAACAGGAGACTAAGATGACAAAGATCTAAATATTCCAGCAGATCACAGTAAAAAAAGATGCACAACACCTTTTTAAAAAAACAAACGAACAATAAAAAAACCCACACTGAACATGTTCATTTGAGTGCCAATAACAAGAGAAAAAAAAGCAATTTTGTTGCTTGCTTTATAACTCACCTCATCTGTAACCTTAAACCTCTTCAGCAAGGCCACAAATTTCTGTTTAAAATTAGGTTGCTAAAAACACACAGAGAGAGAAAAAAAGTTAAACATGCAATGATTAGAAAAAGAACCTAGAAAAAAAGAGAGAATGAATACCATGATTTAATATGTATGACATCTGGGCTCAGGCTTATACATTTCCCAGTTACTGTCCACTGGATTAGTCATTCTTTGTAGAGACCATTATTATCAGTTCGGTGAACCTACAGTGGTCATTTACATGCTCATCCACATCGTCCTAATGGCTTCAACAAATACAATATGTCTTCTTTCTCTTAAAAGCTAGTGTACCAGTACACACAGGCATTGGGTCACTCTCATAGTCAATGATTGGCGAGCACAAATTTCTATGAGGCAGAAAAGGGGGCAACTCACCCTCGTCATGGAAGTGGTTCGGATCATTTTCCTTCGGGCTTTTTTGGGCTTCCTGACTTCATCATCTTCGTCATAGAGGTCCTACAAAAAGAACAAAATCAATTCAAAAAAGTTGTTCTCCTACATACTGACTGAAATATGCACTTTTAAATGTGTTTTTATGAATTTTGTGTTGATACAGATTTTTTCATGGCTGAGGTGTCAGTTTATCATGTAAAGTCTGTAATGATTGTTGATACAGTACTACAATGTAAATTTCCATGCGCAATCCTGTGTTAATGATTTTATATTGTATTTGTAAAACCCTTATTCCAAAACTGACCACTGTGTAAAATGTAGATAAAAACAGAATGCTATGCAGTACAAATACATTTCATCCACTACAGGTACACTACATGTAAAATATCAAATGATGAACGTGAGGCACTTTACATTTTCATAAAAAATATTAGCTAAATTTGATGGACCCAATACAGCTCAGTAATGTTGGAGAAATGATGAAAAAAATAAATAAAGGGGTAGTGTTTATTACTGTGCAGCATCCCTTCTTTTAACATCGGTCTGTAAACACCCGGCAGCAGAGGAGGCCAGCTGCTCGAACTAGCGAGAGGAATGTTGTTCAATTCTTGTCTGATAAGATTCTAGCTGTCATTTAGGCCTGGGTCTTCTTTGTCCTATTTTGGATTTCAAGATGCACCTCTGGACGACATGCAAGCCAATCCAGTATCAGGAGGACTCTTTTACGTATGAAGCCATGCTGTTGCAATAGATGCAATGTACGGTATGAAATATGTGTTGTGTTGCTGAAATATGCAAGGACATGATTTGGATGAGAGCATATATTGCTCTAAAACATGTAGCTTTCAGCATTAACGGTTCCTTTCCAGATTTGCAAGTTGCCAGTACCATAGGCACAAGGCAAGGCAAGATTATTTGTATTGCACAATTCATATACAAGACAATTCAAAGTGCTTTACATAAAACATTAAAAGCATTGCAGCGGGGAGCAGGAAAAAAGCATTGATAAGTAAAAAAATAAAAAGAATGGTTTAAAATAGAAAAAACAAAAAGTTCCAGCTTAAAAGAAGCCATGCAGATTTGAACTTTAGAATAAAAACCTGTTCAAAAGCGGCTGAGAACAGGGGGGTCTTTAACGTGGATTTAAATAAACTGAGTGTTTCAGATGATCTGAGGCTTTCTGGGAGTTTGTTCCAGACATGTGGAGCATAGACGCTGAACACAGCTTCTCCATGTCTGGTTCTGACTCTGGGAACTGATAAAAGACCGGATCCAGATGACCTGAGGGGTCTGGTTGGTTCATACTGGGTCAGGAGGTCACTGATGTATTTTGGTCCTAAACCATTCAAGGCTTTATAGACCAGCAGCAGAACTTTAAAGTTTATCCTCTGACAGACAGGCAGCCAGTGTGAAGACCTAAGAGCTGGACTGATGTGGTCCATCTTGTTGGTCTTAGTGAGAACTCAAGCAGCTGAGTTCTGAGTGAGTTGTAGGTTTCTAATTGATTTTTTTTAGGTAGGCCTGTAAAGACGCTCTTACAATAATCAAGCCGACTGAAGATGAATGCATGGACTAGTTTTTCCAGGTCCTGCTGAGACATCAGATCTTTGATCCCGGAGATGTTCTGAAGGTGATAGTAGGCCGACACTAAAGCACGATTATGCCATTGGAGATGCAGCCTTTTGAACTGAATGCTGAGAACAGGCTGGTTTGTCTGACTCGTCTTTAGTCCCCAGGACGTGATGTGTATGGCTTCCAAAAAGGATCAAAATTTTAATTATTGTGACAACAGAAAGGTTTGTCACTTTGCTTCAGTCTGTTCCAAGTCAGTGTTGGTCCAGAGAAGACAGCAGCATTTCTGAATCCCATGTGGCCTCTTTTTTGGATCATAGAGACAAAACCTGCATCTGTGGATGGCACTGTCAACTGTGTTCACAGACGCTTTCTGAAAGTGTTCCTGAGCCCATACAGTGATTTCAATGATAGAATCCTGTCTGTTTGTAGTGAAGTGATTCTTGAGGTCACAAAGATCACAAGCGCCGAATACTGATTTTTAGGGGTGGAAAAAAAAAATCGGTTCTTAGATGCATCGTGATTCTCTCTCAAACAATTCGATGCAGATAAGTTAATAATCGGAATAAAAAAAATACTTTTTTTTATTTTTTAAGGATTTTTTTGGCCTCTAGTGGCCTCTACATGACAGTTGCCCGACAGGAAAGAGGACAGAGAGCGGGGAATGACACGCACGCAGCAATGGGTCGACTCAAAAAGGTTGAGTATTACTGCATTTGGCAACATAACCCAATATCAATGCATAATACAATTTTTAATTGAATTTATGATTTTATTAGTTTAAAAAGGACTGGGAAATGTACATAAAAATTGATGCATCGAGATACATCGATAATCGGTTTAGAATCGAATCGTTGGCCTCTGAATCAAATCGAATCGTGAGGTGCCAAGAGATTCCCACCCCTACTGATTTTTGTTCATGTCCCTTGAAGAAAGATATTTCGAGAATCTTAACTAATGTTTTTTTTAAATAGAAAAGTCAACTGTCACTTTAAATCTGTATGTACTGCATGCTCTATTGTGAATATAATGTTGGTTTATGATATATGCAGATTGTTGCATTCTGTTTCTATGTACATTTTACACAGCGTGGCAACTTTCTTTTAGGTATTGAGGTCGTATTCAGTTGCAGTGGGAATTATTGATTTATCAGAACAATGACATTTTCTGGCTCCAACCTGGGCATGGACTGCGTCATCACTGGCCTCCTGCTCCGATGAGTAGCTGTCGTCATCGTCTTCTGAATAATTATCCATGTCTGGGGAGCGGTCTGAGGTAAAGCAGTCACAAACACACGTAGATGTCAAAATACTGGGAGATATATCTTGCATTTTTAAGGTAGTATTAAAAGAGTGTCTACAAAAAACATTCTGCTTAGCTTTTGAGTAATGTATTGTTTTGATGACATGACAACAATAATGAACATATTATGCAGCATAGAACATAATTAATTGCTCCATTTGCTTGTTTAAAAGTTATGCAAATTAGATTGCAGCGCTCTTTAGTGATTATGTGTCACAGTCTCATTTTAATGACATTTCACCAATTGCAGAATATTGAAATTGTTCTCTTATTTAATGTCAATTTTTACCCTAAAAAGCTACATTTCACAGCCGAGGACAGATCAGGTAAAATAATTAATTTTTTCTTTTTTTTAGTAACAACTTATTCAGATTTCTTTTTGCCTAAGTTCTGTGTTCCTGGGTGGGATGGGTGCTTTTAAATGTCCCTGCAGAGAAGACAAAGATAAACATCTCTCGCTCCCTTCCTTTTTTCAAAGTGACACTAGTTTAATACTTGGTGCATGAGCTCATCTGATATGTTTGAGCGGCCTTCTTAATAACATCCAGAACAGGGATCAGGGCAGCAGCGAAGAGGCATGGAATCCGAACAGAGCCCAATATTCCCCCTCGTCCAGAATTAGAGCAGTGTAAGGTAATAGGCCCTACATCTGTTCAAGTCTCACATCAACATTACAGCCATAGCTAAAGAGAATAACATACCCTGGCCATAGGATGGCCTTGGATTATTAAGAGTTTATTCTATCCTGAGTTGGGAAATAGGAGCCATGTGGAAAGAGGGAAGAGAGAGGCCACGGCAGGGAGGGCTGCCTCTAGGGGGAAGGCTGAAATGACAAGCAGGATTTGGCCGAGCAGCATGGGTCTGGGCCTGTCTAACAGACCCACACTCGGGAGGCGCGAGATAGCGGTGCCCACCTGAGGTTTTGGTCTTGCGGCCAGCTTGTCCGCTACCATCCTCATGGTCGATGGGCTGGCTGGACAGAGAGAACACGCTGATCTCGGCCACACGAACTGGCGCCTCCTTCACGTTGCTATGGAGACCGAGAATCTGTCCTCCGTCTGTTGGGTGTTGCATCACCTGGACATAGTTTAACATAGTGGCCAGACATCAAATTAAGAATCGGTAAACAAAAGAAATAAACTCAAGGCTAAAGTATACAAGAAACCTTATTTCACCTTTAACCTAAAATGTTTCTAATCTCATCTTGTTGAGTAAATGCAACAGAGTTTGATCAACTGATTTTTATTGGCATCAGAATCCATCAGAATCCAGTGCACTATATTTCAGATATAATCATGTCTCGTAAAGAAGCTCAACCAATCATTTTAAAAGAGCCACGATAAACCATCATGAAACAAAGATTGCAAAGTCACCCTCCTGCAACACAGGCAGCTCCAGAGAATTCCATCTCTTTATCAAGCCATTGCTGACCCAACAGAGATTCCGTTACACTGCTGTATACTCGAAAATTTACGGACTAATTACAAGCTGACAGATACACGATCACTAAATAAATCTTCATTAGCAAAATACTGCTTTTCCAATTCTGAATGTTTCAACGAGCCAAGTCAATCTGCACATATCATCCAGTCCCAACAGTAACACACTTTACTTGAACTGTTTTGAATTAGATGAGAAAGGATGAGCTCTCATGCTAAGCTCTATCTGGGGGGTACTTTCAATATTTCACTTGATGAATTGCTGTACGGGGAGTGGGCTCATTTTGCTTAAACGCTAGTGGGGGTGCACTCGGATGCTCCACACGAAGTCCAATAAGTGACTTCCTCCCCCACAATGCTCCGATAGTTCTCAAATGAGGGCACAAGAGGGTTTACTCTACAGCAGATGACAACGTAATTAACCAACAACCAACCAATAATGGTCAATTTGGCTTTATTCATAGAGGCCTGCCGGTTTGATCACAGCAGCAAACACCGAAATAGCACAGCAGCTGAGTGGTATTTTAAAATACACTAATGCATTAGTCTTGTTTTCAGATGTCAGTCAATTCCTGCCCTGCAGCTACTGCTGGAAAATAACTTTGGCTGAGAATGGATGGCACATCTGCTGCTGTAATTATAAAATAAATAAACAAATAACGTAGCACCTGTGTAATTCTATATAAACATGACTCATGAAATCTGTTCTAATCTTTGTACAAACAAACACCTAAAGTCAGCCATATCTGTTCATCTTTTTCTGGTTTGTGAAGATAAATTCTAAGGAACCAATCAATCATAAAAAAAACATCAGAACACAGGTTCTCCAAGGGAGCTCAAGTTACAGTAAACCAGAAAAGAAAAAGTATTTTTGTGTTTTAGCAAAAGGGGCATTTTGATGGCCCAGAAGCCCGCCATGCAAGTACACCTAAAAACTATACCAGCTTAAAATTACCCAAGAACCCCACCCCCAACATTTTTTTTAAAATTATTCATCTCTTCTCCAAACAAACTTCCAGCTCCCAGTCCATTATTGCTACAGCATGGCTGCATGCACCGTTTTTAGAAAAGTGCATACAAAGGCACCACCAGATTGTCCATCATTTTGAACAGCACAGCACTACGTGTGATGAGAATGAATCATCAGAAATAATCACAAAGTGTATCACAGGAGGCCTTCTATCTGGCAACCAAGACATGATAGCCATGCCAATCACTGTCAGAGAGCAATGTAATTGTGAGCTCAGCGCAAAAATGTCCTGTTTGTCAAGGGACAAGAAATGGCTGACAATGAAACATGGAAGGAAATGAGTTAAAGCAATGCCCTAGTTGAGGCACCATGCAGTACCTCAGCCATATTGATGACTCCTACAGCCAAAGTTTTGTAGCCCAGGATGGTTCGATTCTTATAACGTTTCCGTCTCTGCAGCATAATCTGCAGCCTGTTGGCATCCCTCTTCAGAAAATGGGGGTACTGAAAATAAGACAAAAAGTCAAATAAGCAATACAGTCAACATTGCATATTCAACAGCCTTTAGAGGTCTACAGTGTTTTGTAGTGTTTTGTTACTATTATAAAGTTCCAGTTTGACATGTGGGTTGAACATCTCTGCTTAAAATTTCATTTCCAATAATGCTAAAGCATCGGTTTTACAGCAGTGCCTGTTCAGGGTGTAATGGAGCTTTTTGCAATAGGTATAATTTACAGATGTCTCCTAAATACCTCACATGCAGGTATCAGTTGTTGTAAAAGCCATGTGGACACAAACACGGCGTTAATGTTTTGACAAGAGAACAACTATCAGTGAATAGCATACGAGTGTGCCGCTGACTAACATCAGGGAAAGTCTTACATCAGACAGTTACATCTGCTGATCAACACTGAACACGTGATATAAACCAGAGGAGCAGCTCTAAAGCTGTCTAAAGCAGCTGCCAAGTAATCTAAAGTGCTGTCATGTCAAAACCTGTGTCGCTGCTGCAGAACATAAATGTCATAACGTATAACTGAATAACAACGTTTAATGTTCACTCTTAACATGAGATGCAAAATGACATATTCATGGCACAGAATATTAAACAAGTATGCCTGGTTTAATCAATGTTATATACTCTAAGTATGTATGCATGCAAAAAGGCATTGATTCTGATGCAGTTTCCGAGGGGAAAGGCGGTGGATAATCTCGCTTGTCAAGTGACTCTCGCATCTGTGAGAAAATTTACACAATAATGTCAGAGCGCTTGCCTGTAGTGAGAATGTGAGCTCCAGGTCCGTCTCCATGAGCCCGCTGGGAGGGAGGACATACTCATTTGATCTCAGAAGACGTTTTGAACCCTGGGGGACAAAGTGAAGCAAAATTTCATTTTAAGCACACAAATGCAGTACATAAAGCTTTCAGTTTTCCTTTTTTTTAAAGATAACAAAAGACATTAATTTACATTGGCGAAAGTAAACAAAAAGTGAACTGAAAAAACACAAGATACCAGAGTTTAGCAGTGTAAGAAAATATTGTATACTGAAATATCGTGATATTTCTGGTCACGATATTATACTGATATTTAAAAGTACTGTATCAATTTAAAAAATTAATTATCAACTGTTTACCGTATACCTAAACAATGGTTGTTCATTTCTGTGATGCATTTAAAACTCCAACTACTATTTGGCAGAAGTGATTCCAACGGAAAAACTAAATCTTGCGATATTTCATTCCGTTTGCACCAGTTTGTGGGAAATCATGCTAACTTCACACAGCAGATTAAAGTGGGAGGATACAGCCTGCCCCAGTAGCTTACAAAGCGGATGTTTGGACACATTTTGGATTGAAAACAAAGGAAGCCAGTAAAGTCTATGACAAGAGCTATGCAGTCTGTAAAATCTGCTGTGCCACATTCGAACACATGGGAGCACATGTGACTAGATACCTTAACGATGTAGCGTTAAAGGCTAGTATGAAATGGGTTGATGCTGATCAAGGGACAAATTGAAGAAGTTAACTTTTTGAAACTATCAGCAACCTCATCTCGTGAAACCAAAATAACACGGTCAGCTTGTTGTTTTATTTACAAAGACATAAGCCAAAAAAGATTGCAATATATCGTCTTGCTTATAGTATCGAAACATATCGCGATATATCATATAGCTACCCCTGTACAGCGATACTACTATGTTTGTATACTTCAATATAGGGCTGGGTAATAAACGGTTTAATTAATTTGAATTTTCGTGCACACCCCAGAAGCAAAGGTAAACACAGCAGCTAGGGGAGCTCATTCTTAAACAGGAAGGCTACAATGTTATCAGTTATTATAAGCTGGTTCTGTTTTCTGCAACCTCAGACTCGGAAGAAGTGACGAGATGTTTCAGAATCAATTTCTTTATACCAAAGATGGCAGAACAACCGATGTGTATCTCAAAAAACATGCTACTGAGTGGGAGAAATGACTGTGGTCAAATGAGCCGACACATGAAATTCTCTCCGTTGTACAGTATGAATGTATTGTTTAATTTGGGAAATCATGGGTTATAATGGATCCTGATGACTTAACCATCAACTTTCATGCCCAAGTCTTCAAGCCATGTATATTTAGTTCCGCAGAGTAACGTCTTCCCGCTTTAGCTCTGTTTAAACCGGTGTTAACTGGGTTGGCTTGCCAGAATAGAGATTCTGAGGGCGGAGCTCCATACAGAACAGTGTCTGTCTGAAATCACAAACAGATATATAGTTAACTGAGCCGTCACTTGTGGATAAATATTTAGCTGCGAGAAATGCGGCTCTCTACGAGATGCAGAGGACAGCGTCAGCCCACAAACTCCTATTAAGAGACGGCCTACAAAGGGGGAATTTTTTTTCCACATTGGATCCTATATGATGAGAAATGATCCAGGTGGAAAGAGATCATGGATGCAGTAGCATTGCATAGTGCTAAAAACATGCAGCCGTTTTATATGGTTGAAAAATCCGGCTTTATTGATGTTATTTACAAGCCTTTTTTTGTTTTTTTCCATATACACTAAGGCCATATCACCCAGCCCTATGTCAATATGTAAAAAATATTAGCTTTCCTTCGAGAGAAAATTAAACTTGGAGACTGGACCGAAATGTCTGAAGTGGAAATTTGTAAAAATGTAATAGGACTAGGGTAACTTCAATATGCCCTTGGTGGAGTTAGCCTACACATTTATATGACTCATTTTCAAGTTGCTCCTTAAAAGGGATATGTATTAAGACAACAGGGACCAAATGTGCAAGACTCATTTTAGTCAACCGCCTGCTCCACATTCACACATTTATGTAGATTCACACCTTATGCTAGGCTAGAACAAACTGTCCTCTACGCTCTCACTGCTTTCTAGGGAAGAGTAAATGTAGAAAAAGTGACAATTTATGCTGGATGATTTAACCACTATAGAGGCCTGATTATAACTATGGTCTTGTAGCATCTCAGACACTAATGGTTAGGCTCTTTAATCAAACATTTTAAGCAATATATCATTTCAGTTCAATAAAGACCAGAACCTCAGAGTGCTGATATATTTACATTATTCCTCATAATCTTTGTAGGAAATGAAGAGCCACTGTCTCAATGCTGCTACTTGAAGCTGCATTTAGCTTTATTATCTAATAGTTACTATTCTGGTTGAGAAAGACTCATCGCCTGAGCTAATCTTAGGAGCTGATGCAAAGTTGTTCAGGGATTAAAATGTTACAGGTTGCGGCATGTCTTTTCAAAATAGAAGGTCAACAACACAGTGGGGCCCCAGAGGAACTGTCTCAGCCTTTAGCATGCTTCTCTCATGGATTAAAGTCGATCCTGTTCACTGTCCAGGTAGAGATTAATTCCTCAATCAAGCTTCTTTTTCTTCCTGTTCTAATCTTGAAAGAAGGACCTTGAGTATGAGGACACAAGCCGCTTCTCAGGTCTCAGGATTTTATGTCCAGTCGTCCGAGCTGAAGACAGACAGTTTTGTAACACTTTTGGCAACTCATCGACAGCTAGAGTGAAAAGGTCTACGAGCCATCCAAGCTTAGGTCAGCTATCTGCCTTACTTGCCAGCAAAACTAACCTGGGGATAAATCCTTGTACAATTTGATGTAGTGGGTAAGACACTGGATCCCAATGTCCTCAGTACTGCCAAATCATGTAACAGATACCAAATAACACAGTTGGGTGTGTGCTGAGGAATCAACACAAGACACCAGACGGTTCAGCTTACGGTTCATCTTACTCATAAACAGCCATTAAATGTTTAGATGAGCCAAGGTTTCAGAGTAACTGTGCATATTGTTTTAGAAGTAAAATAGAGACCTTCATTGGGCACTTTAAGTTGAACTGTACACAACCTCCTGCACTACTCGTGTAAATATTTAAACATACCTTCTATTTATGATTAATAGTTTATTATGTCTACGTTTTATTTTTCATGCTTGTGTTTGTTTGTTTGTTGTTTCCATGTAAGCCCCTTCAAATCATGAAAAATTCCTTGTAATGCAAATTACTTGGCAATAAACCCGATTCTGATTCTGATTGAGAATACAAAATAAGGATGTTTCTAGTCAGAGCAGACACAAATGAGATGACAGCAACTTTGTGACAATTTAAGGTCAGTTTTTGAAAATATTAGTGCAGGGTAGGTTGATGCCTTGTTGATTTTCACTGAGTCGTTTCAAAGTACTAATGCTGGTGGTGTTAGATTTGTACTTGGCAGCCATGCGTTATTATAGGTTGAATGTAGTCCAGTGATAACTCACTGATTCAAAAACACTTGAGCGATTTTTCGTCTTGACTTGTATGGCAGCTGTCAAGCAGCACTTTGGTGCATTACCAGCTCAACTAGAAGTAGAAAGAAGTGGGAATGATGAATCTAATCATACATCATTTGAGTTAATAGCACTACTTTTTCTAATGCCATTTATGGCTTAAAATATATCAAAACATTATCCCATTAACTTTGACTGCCCTATTATTACTACATAAAGATTCTGATTTTATGACTTTACCATACATCAACTTTGATGCGAGCCATTCTGTAGTAACACATTCATGTCGGCATATACTGCTAATCTAAAAACTTATTTCAACAAATCAATTAATAGATTGCTTTGGCTTGATTCATTTCCACATTTTATAATTTATCTTTTGACTACATTCAGAGGTAAAAGAGTAGAACAGAAATCCAAGATATGCTTGCTTTACGTCTGAATGGGTAGTTGGGGTGTGACTCACAAAAAGACTTTCGAACAGAGTTAGGCCAAGGTCCAAATCC
>JAPMNP010724793.1:0-14979 GCA_029874935.1 Atherina boyeri
AAGAAAGAAAGAAAGAAAGAAAGAAAGAAAGAAAGAAAGAAAGAAAGAAAGAAAGAAAGAAAGAAAGAAAGGAGGATACTTAATCATTCACGAAAACAGTAATTTCCAAAAGACTGCAAAAGCGCCTTTTTCAAGTCTCGCGATACACCACGTTTGCCGGGAAGAGGATCAGTGGCGCGGGTGCGCGAGAAAAATCTTGCTAGCGCGAACGTGCTGCCTGCCCAACCGGTGTATCTTTCAGTATACACAACAGGATATTTCTTACTTAACGCGCTAAAACCTGGAAAATTCGCAACTGCTTAGAACAGGATCACTCTGGGTGACTAATAACGGACTATCTATCTGGGTAGAAGAGGGAATTGGACCAAAATGTCTGAAAGCGCAAACTGCGAGGAACAGCGGGAAGAACCGACTGAACTTGAAGAAGCCGGAGGAACGGAGGTAAGATGGTTTTAAACGGGCATTGTCTGTTATCTGCATCTAAAACTTGTTTGATAAACAGCCCACAAAAGTCCACACCTTTTAAGTTTCCTACTCATTGCCTCTGGATATCTTGTGTTCGGTTGTGTGTAACTTTCACTTAGTCAATGTTATTTTTTGTTGTTGTAGCTAGTTAGCTACAACGGCTAACTAGCTGCGGTAGTGCTATCAATAGCTAACAGGAGCCGTTCGGTCTCATTCACCAGGCAGTGAAGCTAACGTTTCAGCACAGCAGCATCAGCGAGGCCAGCCCGTTCCATAAGCGCCCACACACTAGTAGCTTAGCACCGCTAGCCACGCGCTGGTAACTTCACTGAGTTTCCTTTTTGCTTTAATTTCCTCTCGGACCAGATGCGCTTAGCCCGGTGCTTGTTTTTCAGATTGGCTGTTTGAAACCTATGTCGTAACAAGTGAGGAGCCCCCTCTCAACTGTCTCCACTGTCTCTTTGTTCCCTGAGGGACAGCGCAGCAATGGCTGTTGTGACTATTGACTGTATATCCTTGTGACCGAGGAACGATGTTGCTCTTACTGTAGTTTCACTGCAAGTTGATCACTACTGGACATTTTCGTAACAGAGTTTTGACCAAAACACTTAAAGGGCGATGAGTTATTTATTCCTTGATTGCCTTCAAAATCGAATGAAACTTTATGGTCCTACACAGAGAAAACAACCTACGTCACGGTTTCAACTTGTATGCCTGTGATAGGTAAAGAAGTTTCATATTAGCAGTTTCAATAGTACGTCTTCTTTAAAACAATAAGTAAAATGTAAAAAAACTTGTTTATTGTTGATCATGGCTCATTTGTTGGCCACAGGTTGTTTCTCAAAGCGGAGGGCACAAAAGTGGGGGTTTTAAACGTAAATATTTTTACGTCAGGAAAATATGATTGTGTTCACAATCTCCTAAGTACATGTTGGTTTTAAGCTAAACAAATTGCTCAGTTTCTTGTAGGAGGCAGTTTGCCATTTTTCCAGCCAAAAGATGGTGATGTAAGGCAGCATTACCTCACTCCTATAACTAAAAGTAACTTAAAATTAACATGAAATAATAGTTGGAATAGTTAATCTATGTAATGTATTATCAACTAAAAATCCATGGCAGTCAAATATTTTGTTCAGGTATTTTGAAGGTGTGTAAACTACCCAAATCTGAGCTCACCTTTCTTATAAGTTTACCTGGTCTATTTCTGCTGTAATAGGACATGTTTACATTTACTTACTACTGCTTACTACATTTCCCTTGACTCAGGAGAAGTCTGACTGTTCAGATGCTGGGAAAGAGTCCTTATCAGATGCTGGACCTGATGGACAAGATGCATCTTCTTCATCATCATCCCAAACTAAAGAATCTACTCCAGGTTATGAGGAGAAAGTTGTAAGTAGATGTTTCTAATGCTTACATGAGTTACCACTCTGCTCTTGGTTAGATAAGTTAACATGCTTGCCCCCCTGTATAATGCAGCAAACGGATCGGACCAACAGATTTGAATATCTGTTGAAGCAAACAGAATTGTTTGCTCATTTCATTCAACCGGCTGCACAGAAGACCCCCACTTCTCCCTTGAAGATGAAACCAGGACGCCCCCGGATCAAGAAAGATGAGAAACAGAACCTGCTTTCTGTCGGAGAGTAAGTTATTTGTTCGCCCCCAAAACTGCTATGTTTTACCCATTTATATATTAAATCATTGGCTATCTTCCTTTCTTCATTTGACAGCAACCGGCATCGTCGCACAGAGCAAGAGGAAGACGAAGAACTTCTTAACGAGAGCACAAAAACCACTAATGTGTGCACTCGTTTTGACGATTCTCCGTCCTGTAAGCAATTAACTGTTTTTTGTAAAAATCAAAGGGTACATTAAGCTCAAGTGTATATAACAAATATACTCAATGGGCATCTGTGTGGGTTAATTTTTTTTCATCTTTTATACAGATGTGAAAACAGGAAAAATGAGGGACTATCAAGTCCGTGGTCTTAATTGGCTCATTTCTTTGTATGAGAATGGAATCAACGGCATCCTCGCAGATGAGATGGTCAGTATTTTCTCACTGTTATCACTTTTGGATTTGCAAACCAGAGAGTGAATTCCAGTGTTCTGTTTTTGTGTAATTCTTCACCATAATGCTTTGTCAACTTTTTAACAGGGGTTGGGAAAAACTCTCCAAACTATCGCCCTGCTGGGTTACATGAAGCACTACAGAAATATCCCTGGTCCCCACATGGTGCTGGTCCCCAAGTCCACTCTTTACAACTGGATGAATGAGTTCAAGCGATGGGTGCCCTCCCTTCGAGCAATCTGCCTAATCGGAGACAGGGATGAGCGGGTAGGATTTGTTATTTTTAGATTATTTTATTTTTTTATATTTCTTATAGATTCTTTTGATTATTGTGTTTATAAAGATTTATTTATTAGTTTTTGCAAAGACAAGTGCAAATGTAGATGCCTTAGTTTTGTGATGGAGGCATAGTAGAATATTATTTTTTGTCTGATGACAAAAG
This sequence comes from Atherina boyeri, assembly GCA_029874935.1. NCBI lineage: Eukaryota > Metazoa > Chordata > Actinopteri > Atheriniformes > Atherinidae > Atherina > Atherina boyeri. Next base: position 2,982 of record JAPMNP010724793.1, read on the forward strand.
TATGAATGAGGCTAGGACTTGGTTTGATGATGTAGACTTACATCAAAATGACTGATCACAAGACTTTTGTTCAGGGTTGTATCTTTTTAAGTTTAAAGTCATGAAACAACACTTGTCTTGACATAATTTAGTTTATCAGATTAGTTCTGATAAGCTTGAGATTAACATGTAAGAAAAAGTGTGTTTGAAAGTGGATTTTACAGCCTTTATTTTATGTATAGAAATTGTCTGTGTGAAGAAATTAAGCCTTACAAGTTTGGTTTAAAAAGCTGAATGTTTTTGCTGCAACTGTAGACTGCCATGATCAGAGACGTGCTACTGCCAGGAGAATGGGATGTCTGTGTCACTTCCTATGAAATGCTCATCATCGAAAAGGCCGTGTTCAAAAAGTTCAACTGGAGATACCTGGTCATTGATGAAGCTCACAGGATCAAGAATGAGAAGTCAAAGGTCAGACATCTGCTGGTGTATGATGGACAATTACATATTCAATGTTGCTACAGAATCTAATAAAGATGACGTTTTCCTCCCCTTTTTTTTCTGTTTTTTTTTTCTATATAGCTTTCAGAAATTGTGCGTGAATTTAAAACCACCAATCGGCTGCTTTTGACTGGTACACCCCTTCAAAACAACCTCCATGAGTTGTGGGCTCTGCTTAACTTCCTGCTGCCTGATGTCTTCAATTCAGCAGAGGTAAAGTTCCAGAGTCTATCAACAGAGTGTTTATTTACTATGTAGTTTGAATGGTTACTTTCTTAATTATGCCCACATGAAGATTTACTCTGGAAGCTGATTTCTGTTTGTTTTATAGGATTTTGATTCGTGGTTTGACACGAACAACTGCTTGGGTGATCAAAAGTTGGTTGAACGTCTTCACACGGTATTTACTGAATGCATTCATATCAATTTTAATACAAGCCTCTAGACTTTAAGGCATGCTATTAAGGCAAAACCCTTTTTTTTTAAATGTCTTGTTGTCCTGTAGGTGCTTCGTCCTTTCCTTCTCCGTCGTATCAAAGCAGATGTAGAGAAGACTTTGCTGCCCAAAAAAGAGATCAAGATATACGTAGGCCTGAGTAAGATGCAGCGGGAGTGGTAAGCATAATCAGTTAAGCATTCCTTGATCTTAACATCTTCAAGCCACAATAGCTTGACATAAAATGAATGCATGTTTTTATGTCACAACTCATCAGGTACACTAAGATTCTCATGAAAGACATTGATATTCTAAACTCTGCTGGTAAAATGGACAAGATGCGTCTGCTGAACGTTCTTATGCAGCTGAGGAAATGTTGCAACCACCCATACCTGTTCGACGGGGCAGAGCCAGGCCCTCCTTACACAACTGACCTTCACCTGGTAGTGAACAGTGGCAAGATAGCGGTACTGGACAAGTTGCTGCCCAAGATGAAGGAGCAAGGTATGTGGATTGTGCCTGGAATTTTTGCAGCTTCATGTGTACGTTAACATCAATATATTAAGAAGAAATATGAAGTTTTTTTTCCCAATCACCCTAACTGTCATCGTTTCTGTCAAGTAAAGATGAAATGGGTTTAAACTTATTGTGTTGTTTCTTTCTCATAGGTTCACGTGTGCTCATCTTCAGTCAGATGACCAGGATGCTGGATATCTTGGAAGACTACTGCATGTGGAAGAACTATGAGTACTGTCGCCTGGACGGCCAGACACCACACGAGGAGAGACAGGTTAGATGCTTATATGTCGGCATAAATTAACAGATGTGATTCCTTAAAGGATGACCGGAATATAAACTGGTGACAAATACTTATACTATACTAAGACACTTTATTTGAATCATATTCACAGATCTCCATCAATGCATACAATGAACCCAACAGCTCTAAATTCATCTTCATGCTGAGCACAAGGGCCGGTGGGTTGGGTATTAACCTGGCTACTGCTGATGTAGTCATCCTCTACGACTCTGACTGGAACCCTCAAGTTGACCTGCAGGCTATGGTGAGTGCTTTGATGCTATACTCTACCAGTTTTCCTTAAGAACAATCACAACTAAGAGATAATGGTAATCCCCCAAACACCCTCAAATTTGAAAATTCTTGCTGTATAACTTTGATACACAAACACTGTTTCAAAGGCAAATCATTTAAAAGTTTTGCTTTTTCATTTTAGGACCGAGCTCACAGGATTGGTCAGCAGAAGCAGGTGCGCGTCTATCGTTTCATTGTTGAAAACACGGTGGAGGAGAGGATTGTCGAGAGGGCAGAGATGAAACTGCGTTTGGATTCTATTGTCATCCAACAAGGTAATTCTTTTTCACTGCTGAATGGGAAAGCTATAAAGGTGTTTGACATCCTTCTGTTATGATTAACTATGTTGTTTAGATGGAAAAAGAAAAGTAATTAAAATGTGTAATAATAATTAATACTGGCAGTCATGATGACACCACAGCACAAAATGAAAACATGTGATTGGCTAGAAAAAATAAGTGAGGTGGAATTTGGATTGGAACATAACAGCCATATTTTTCTTTTTGTCTGATAGGAAGACTGGTTGATCCAAGTGCGAACAAGCTGGGCAAAGATGAAATGCTGTCCATCATCCGCCATGGTGCCACTCATGTGTTTGCTTCCAAAGAGAGCGAGATCACAGATGATGACATTAATGCAATCCTGGAGCGAGGTGAAAGGAAGGTGAGGCTGGAAGCGAGATTGTATTAATTAGATTTTTATTTTTATTTCAAAACAGCTGTTTTGAGTGTGTGTCTTGGTATGCATTAGAAATGTTTAATCTGCTTTGTGTTAGACTATGGAAATGAAGGAAAAGCTGTCATCACTGGGTGAAAGTACCCTGAGGAACTTCACCATGGACACAGAGAACAGCAGTGTGTACACATTTGAAGGAGAGGACTACAGAGAGAAGAAAAAGGTAAACTGGCCAACATTGGTGATTTGTCATACACTGCCATACTCTGAGAACTTTGAGTCTTCAGCTTGTTTTCTTTTTGTTTGTTTTCATTCAGGTCATTACCAACTGGATTGAGCCACCCAAGAGAGAGCGGAAAGCCAATTATGCTGTGGATGCCTACTTCAGAGAAGCTCTGCGAGTCAGTGAGCCCAAAGCCCCCAAGGTACAGCTGGATCATGCTACAAATACTACAATCATAGAAAACATTTCTGCAGCAAAAGATGCAATGACCATATTCATATATGTGCAATGCTTTCTTTTTTATTTTCGTCCTTCCAGGCTCCTCGTCCTCCCAAGCAGCCAAATGTCCAGGACTTTCAGTTCTTCCCTCCACGTCTTTTTGAACTTCTAGAAAAGGAAATTCTGTTCTACAGAAAGACCATAGGATACAAGGTACATAAAACAGCAGTTTTATTTAGAGGGTAATCACTATTACTCTGTGCCTTCAGAGTTTTAAGTTAATCTGTTTGTGTATATGTGTGTGTGTGTGTGTGTGTGTGTGGTCAGGTTCCTCGTAACCCGGACCTCCCCAATTCAGCTCAAGTCCAGAAAGAGGAGCAGGCTAAGATTGATGAGGCTGAGGCTCTAACAGAAGAAGAGCTGGAGGAGAAGGAGAACCTTCTGCAACAGGTACAGATGATTTTACACAATATAGCCAATATGAAGTTTGAAGTTTTAGACATTTATTTTTGGCCTTTATCTTAATTGTGCTCACATTAACTGTTCATTCACCACAGGGATTTACAATTTGGAACAAACGTGACTTTAACCAGTTCATCAAAGCCAATGAGAAGTGGGGAAGAGATGATATTGAAAACATTGCCAGAGAAGTTGAAGGAAAAACTCCTGAAGAAGTCATGGAATATTCTGGTAATTCATTTTTTTTTTGCTCGCTGTAGAAGGCAAACTCAAGTTTTTGTACAAATATTTTAACTTTGTTTGTGTGTATTCGTCCAGCTGTATTCTGGGAACGCTGCAATGAGTTGCAGGATATTGAAAAGATCATGGCCCAGATTGAGAGAGGAGAAGCCAGGATTCAGAGAAGGATCAGCATTAAGAAAGCACTGGACTCAAAGGTTGCACATTTTCAGCAATTTGCCTGTTTTCCTGAGGCTTTGTGTTTACTTTTCCCAATTAAACAATCCCATGTTTTACTCGTCTTCTTAAACAGATTGGTCGCTACAAGGCTCCTTTCCATCAGCTCAGAATCTCATACGGTACCAACAAAGGCAAGAACTACACAGAGGAGGAGGACCGTTTCCTCATTTGTATGCTTCACAAACTGGGCTTCGACAAGGAGAGCGTGTACGATGAGCTTCGGCAGTGCATCCGCAACTCACCTCAGTTTCGCTTTGACTGGTTCCTCAAATCCAGGACTGCTATGGTGAATTTTCTCTTCTCTTTACCCTTTCACTTATTGTTAATCTACAATTTATATACTTTTTTTCTTAATGAAAATTTGTGGTTTTGTTCTGTAGGAGCTCCAGAGGCGATGCAACACTTTGATCACACTGATCGAGAGAGAGAACATGGAGCTGGAGGAGAGAGAAAAAGCTGAGAAAAAGAAGAGGGGACCAAAGAGTGGCTCAGTAAGTCACAAATCCATTTCAAATAAAAAGGTGCAAAAAAAATTAATCTTTCTACAGTTGGGTAATATTTATTATTGTGCTTAAAAAAATCCTTTTTAAAATAAAATGGGACACTTTATTTCCTGCTTTATTTCCTTTTTTTTTTTTTTTTTTTTTTCTAATTTACTGTGAGAAAAGTGTAAACATCAAATGTCTATACCAGCAGACTTAGGATAGACCTGTCTAAATATTGATATCTAAAGAGCTATCAGCGCTTTGGAAACATTTCCGTTTGTACTAAAATATAAAAAACTTCTTTCAGATAGATGTGGAGGTATGAAGGCCTTTCTAACACNTTTTTTTTTTTTTTTTTTGTAGGCACAGAAAAGGAAGGCAGAGGGAACTCCAGATGGTAGAGGACGCAGGAAAAAGCTGAAGTTGTGAAAATGCTCACAATCTGCAGCATCAAAATTTGAAAGCGGCAGCCAGCCCCAGTATCATTAGTCTTAGTATCGGTATTTGTTTAGCAGGCTGTGATAACGTACTGTGTAAAATCCCTGATGGACTGATCTGGTTGTATTAGGTTTTAGGAGGCGCTGCTTTATAAGCCTGCCCTGTTCTCACTTACCTAAACACTGCAGCTGTGCTGATATTTTTTTTTGTTATGTTTTTTTCAAGGTTTTTTTTTGTTTATAAACTAGTAGTTCAGTTAACTGAAATAAATGTATTTATGCCAGATGGTTGTACTGCATTCCACTGCTCGAAATATATATGTGCCCTTTTTATTTTTAAGAAGTGTCTGTTCTTTTATCTTCCTATGTGAAGTAGAAAATGTCCTTTTTTTGAGCATAAAAAAATAAAGCTCCCTTTTTTTTTTATAAAAAAAAAAAAAATGTCTGGTAAATAATCACTGATTCATAAAATGGTACTTTCATTAGGCAATTTAAGAGGACTTGGATCCAAACCTTTATCACAAAATTGAAAAGCCATAAGTCTACTCACAATGTGTATATTAAGTATATTCTCAACCACAGAAAGGAAATTTCGTCTTTCAGGACTTAGGGAAGCAGATAGACATGTATTTAATATTTTTCAAGTTTTAACCAGGGTGTAATACCTTTTTTTTTGTCATCCTGTTTTGATATTTACACAGATACATTTGCATCAGATTTCAGCCACATTTATCGGAAAAACTTCAAGAAAGTTAATCTGCATTCTTAAAATTCCTAAAGTAACAATTGCATATCCTTTCAATGACACTGCCGTGGTACTGTTATAGCAATGGACATGTGTGCTGCAGTTTTTTGAAAGCACAACTGAAAGAAACAAAACAAAATCATTGCCATTTACTCCGGTCAATTTCACATAGCAGTCACTCCATTTTTCTCTGTTCTCCACAAAACAAAATAATGAACACTGAATTACATTTATAAAAAAAAAAAAGAAAATGATATTTTTAAAGGATAAGCTTAGAAAACATTTTGAAGAAACTGAAATAAAGTTGACATTCACTTGTGAATTAGTTGTATTTACTGCATGCACTTGCAAACTGGATGAATTGCAATATTTTACAACTTGGCAACCAATGAAAGAAATGAATATCATTTTAGGGGGCTTCTACATATTTTCACAACTGAATAGGCTGTAATAAGGGCTTACAGTACATTTCTGTAAAAACTAACCATCTTCAGAAATCAATAAGCCTCAAAACTGGTATATTCCCTCTGTAGGCCCCAAGCACTGACATTATTTTCCGTCCATAGGGCTCTATTCAGTGCTACACAGGTTAGGTATCAAAGGCACAGTGGTAGAGAGACTATTATAGTCTTAAATAGGGGACAGATGATGGTGCAAAGCAGTGTCCACATTTAGACCTCAGAGCTGTCTGAACTGCTCCACAAACCTGCTGGGCTGTGACTGTAGCCAGTGTAGGCAGAAGAGGAGGAGGTGATGTATGGAGGGTACTTTATCTTCTCTTCCTTCCTCTTGCGCTGCAGCAGCAAAATGACAATGATGGTGATGATGCAGATGAGGAGGATTAGACCTGCTACACCCACTAACATGGGTAGGTAGGAGGTGTCTGCTGGCTCGCTGCTTGAACTCCCCAGCAGGGGGCGCTCCAGGAGGAGGTCACGGTTAGGGGTCCAGAGCTGGCGCTGGTTGACCACTATGCGGTCTGAGCGGTCCAGTGCAATGTGCTGGATGTTGGTGCCCCGGTTGTTTTCGATACCAATATCCTGGGCCAGAGCTGGACCTGAAAAAGCAGGGGCAGCCCGGCGGTGGCGAGAGGCCACGTTGGAGGTGTGGGGCTGCTCAACGGAGGAGACGCTATGATGGAGATATTCCACACTGCGTTTGCCAATGTTACGGTTGGCATTTTCTCTGGAGCGGACAGTATAGATGGTGTGGATGAACCATTCTCGACCAGCAGCAACCTAAAAAAGAAGCCCAAGACTTACTCATCTTCACAGTGGAGTTAAGGCAAGTCATGAACACACTGTGTCTGAGAATTATACTGACTTGGAAGAGTGGAGAGGAAGACAGTGTGAAGCCATCTGAGCCTGGTTGTCTGACCAGAGGCATAGCTTCAGGTGTGTCCTGGGCCAGTGTGGCCTTAAAAGCAACATTACCAAATGCTGAAGCTTGAGTCTCTGGCTGGGCTTTATCCTGCAAAAAGATACACAACAAAATCTAACTGCTTCTTTTCTTCTATAAGATCCCAAAGTGTTGTCTTCTCGTCTCTTACCAGGATCTTGAATCTGTAAAGCAGAGAGGGAGCATCTGCCAGGCAGCCATACTCCTTATTAGTAGGATTGTATTTGGGGACATAGCCATCTGCTCCAGTGCACAGAAAAACTTTCTCAATACTGCAAAAGAAGGAGTCACCCAGGTTCTGGACAGGGTCAACCAGCACACGGCCGTAAATCGGGGCACCTGAAGCGAAGAGGGCACATGACACAAAGAATCAGGTCATGCTGTAATCTTAATTACAACCACTAGGTGACAGTGGTACACTACCTTCTGAAAAAGCAGCATCAGTCCCTTCTCCGAAACCCATGGAGCCATCAGACAACCACAGCTCTTTCTTCGACAGCAGGAACATCTGAGTGTTCAGACTGAACTCAGCAGCCACTGGGTCGCTCACCTAGAGATAATAGTATATTCATCCAACAGATAACGGTTCTGGGTGTAATTTAAGGCGAAAAGCCAACACGAACCCAAATTGAAAAGTGTATCAGGATATCAAGTCAAACCTGCTGGAAGCGAATGTCCATGTCAAAAGTGAGTGGTTCCCTGGGGTGGCAGACAGGAGGGATGCTAAACTCCCCATTAGGCGATGCAATGCAGGGAACCAACTTCACAGTGTAGGTCCCAGAATAGTCCCGAACCTAGACATCAAACAAAAATATCAGTATTTGAAAAAATAAAATCAAAATTTGTGTTTCTTTCTGGCCTAATGGATGTTTTCATATCTTATTGTCTCACAGCAAAATCTGAGATGAAACTCCACTGCTGCATGGGCTGGTTGTATGTTGGCTCAGTCCTGACCAGGGCAATGGTAAACGTCAGTCCAGGATGGTCAGCACACATCACCATGGATGACACACTGGTTCCTGAAGATAAGCATACAGTCATAAACATTAACAGCTGTGTTTTGCCCAATCTAAACTAGCAACCATGTCCATATTTATAGAGGTATCTCTCACATTGTTTTGTCACTTGCTGCCTAACTGTAAATGCTGCAGGGTCATTTTGACATTTGCTTAAATGACCTCTGGCACTTTCACACAGGAAGACCCTTGAGGCGGAACTCCAGAAATAGATGAAGAGAGGATGTGGCCCACAGAGTAATCCAATATTCGGCTGCATGTATAGAATGACCCCACAGGACAGGCTTAGGGTATGTATTTAAGCATGTTGGCGCCACCCTCATACCTGGATGAGACATAACAAACTGTCCCCTGAAGCGAGCTTCGGTCTTGAAGTTGACCACGAGCCGGCCCTCCTCATTTATACGCATACTGGTGGGATACATGGCTCCTATGAGAGCAGAGGACAAAGTTTTATAAATATTTACAAATAAGTACACATCTATCAACCTTTGTAAGAACAAGCAGGAAACAATTGAAGCATACCCTGTAGTTCAGCTTCAGGTGGACTGCCAATGCCATCCTGCCACAGGATAGCTGTATCATACACGAAGGTGAGTTTGAGCTCTGACTGCAGATCAAAGTGCTGCCAGCCTCCTACAGCCACGGGAGAGTGGAACACGTAGGACACGAATAGAGGAACACGCAGAGTGACATAAGACTGGACCAAGTTCAGCACCTGGAGAAGTGGGACAATAACAACAAGTATAATGTTGAAAACTTTGCAGCTACATTTATTTGAAACATTTGGTTTAACAAGATTTGTGATATGGTAACCTCTAAAAAGCTTAAGTTTGAATAGTCGTATAGCTATTCCTATAAATGTCTGATTTAAGGTTGGAGTCACAAAATCACCAAGGGTCAAAGCTTAATGGTAAGGTTAGAGTTAGGGTTAGAGGTTATAGGGTTTAAGAGGGGAACGTAGGACCCTAAAAATATGGGTATGCTCAAAGAAAACTAATGCTGCTGGCTAGCCATTGGAAGTATAGTCAGACAGTATCTCTGCACAGGGTGGTTTACTCCCCCCTGGGCATTTTGCGACTGTACATTACTTTATTTAACATGAAGATGTTGAAGACGGAAATGCTCACTGAGTTGGCAAACATGAAAAATAAGTTAGCTTTCTAGTAAGGAGTTGATATCTTTAGATTTTAGCAAGCTTGGAGCAAGAACACATTCACACAATTATGTTAATGTTTTCTTGGTTTATTATACCCATATTTTAATCATAATTGGTTCCCAGCTGAAGTAAGATGTCAGATGTATTTTCGAAAGATAGATGGTTTTCTTTCAATTACAAATATACAGCCTGCACAGGAAAGGCGCTAACTGCCGCTTTTATTTTCTTTTTTCTGGATTTCATGGATTATTCCACTTTTTATGAATACAAGGGAGAGACCTCAATTACAAGAGGTCCAGCTTCCATCATAAAATAGAAAATGACATTTGGTAATAAAAAAAAAATTGAAAGGAGTGAAAGAGTGTTAAAAGATTCATCGTACTGTTAACGGTTGTCTTGAGAAAGAATACTGAATGCGTAGTTAAGGAGCGGATTTCAGGAGTTATTAGGAGCTCTATAGAAATTTATTTTTTAAAACATTTTAACAAAACTGAATTTCAGAAAAGTAATACACATGATGTAATAGGTAAAAGAAAATGTCAATGTACTATATATACATACAAAGATATCCAGCTCAAGATACTTTGGGGATGGACTGCTTTTTTTTTCTTTAATACCACTGTATACCACTAGATGGTACAGTAGTCACTGTAATGTTTAATCTCTCGAACAACCAACAGAAGAAAAACATAAATGAAGTGCTGCAAAAACAGCAATGATCAAAATATCCAAGCAAGCAAACTTCTTCTTCCCATCCAACCCCTCCCACAATGAAAAGAAGCATTAAAGATTCAAAACAAGAGTATGTACTGGTAGTACTTTTCTTCACTGGTCATAGCTTTAGGGTAGTAAAGTACTCAAATCTGACACCGAACTTTCTATTCTTCTGAACTGGTAAATACAAGTCTTGTATGGCTATTGTTATGGGTGCAGCTTTGTTGTTTTATGATTTTATACTGCAATCATTCTTATTTTTTGTAACCACGTGCAGCCTTTGTTTATCCGTCCATCCATTCTCTAACCGCTTGCACCAGCACCAGCCTGAGCAGAGAGACCCAAACTTCCCTCTCCACGGTCACTTCTTCAAGCTACTCCTTGGGAATCCCAAGTCATTCCCAGGCCAACCGAGAGACATTATCCCTCCACCGTTACCTGTGTCTCCCCCAGGGCCTGCTGCCGGTGGGACGTGCCCAGTAAACCTTCTCGTCCAAAAGGCATGTTGACCATTAGCCAAGCCACCTCATCTGGTTCTTCTTTATGTGATGAGCAGCAGATCTACTCCAAGCCACTCCAGTATGACTGAGCTTATCACCCTATCTCTACGGGAGAACCCAGCCACCCTGCAGAGGAAACTCATTTTGGCCATTTGTATTTGTGATTGCGTTCTTTTGGTCTCTACCCACAGCTCATGAACATAGGTGGGAGTAGGAATATACTGTATATCGACCGGTAAAGAAAATGGTACATTTTTGGCTCAACTCCTTCTTCCCCAGAACAGACTGATTCATTGTCTGCATCACTGCAGGCGCTGCACCAAATCGCTTGTCTCCATCCTTCCTTCACAAGACCTCGAGATATTTTAACTCCTCCACTCAGGCAGGATTTTAATCCCGACCTGGAGAGGAAACTTCACCCTTCTCCAGCTGAGGACCCTGGTCTCAGATTTGGAGGTGCCTATCCTCATCCCTGCTGCTTCACGCTCGGCTGCGAATGACTCCAGTGAGACTTGGAGATCATGACCCAATGAAGCCAATGGAACCACATAATTTGCAAATAGCAGAGATCCAACCCTGAGGCCACCAAACCGAACACCCCAACATGTCTGCTGCACCGAGAAATTCTTTCCATAAGAATTACGTACAGAATATGTGACAAAGGGCAAACTTGGCTCAGTCCAACCCTCACCAGAAATGGAATTTTTGTTTGGTATGTGTGAATTACCAAAGAGGAACAGTGGCAAGTTATAGAGGCCATCATATTGAACCAAATAGACAAAATTCATATGTGAAAAGGGCTACAGAGCTAAACTGTAAGCTACCATGTTTGTACTAAAAATTAAGTAAACTGTATAATGTAAAGATCATCTGAGTTATGACCAGTATGTTATACACAGAACTGGCATTAATATAAAAGACAGGGTATGAGTGTCTTATCGTTAGATATCAGTTGACTATTTTTGAGTTATGATTTTTTTCAGATTAAAAGTTAAGGAGCTGGTAGTTATGACAAACTAAGAAATAAACCTGTAAGAATATTTCATTCTCTGCAGTGATTACAGTTCAACATGTTTTCTACCTGTCCATCAGTGCCAATGGAACCTCCACAGTCATTCAGCAGCTCTGACATGTCGTAGAAGCTGGTAAACTCCCAGAGACAGGCCTCTAAGTTGAGGTTTCTGTAGAAGCGAAGGGAATTGGTTGACCGCATGATGGAACTGTACTGGTAGGGTGAAGTTTCTCCAATGATTTCAGGATTTTTTGTTGCATCCGTGATGAAGCCATGGCCAGTTTGGATCTCATTGAAGTCGAGCAGGTTGGAACAGCGATGATTGCCCACACGTGTGCCATCTGGACTAAGTGTAAGCTCAAAGTTGGACAAAGGTCTTGTGGAGATCACTGGCAACATTCCTGGTGAGAGAACATTCCCATTCTTGTCACACAGGCTAAGAACTGTGTAGACATTATTTGAAATGAATAAACAATGAAGAACATATA
>JAPMNP010724796.1:0-15360 GCA_029874935.1 Atherina boyeri
TTTCTGTTCAGACTTTGAAATAAAACCTTATGAATTGAATACACTAGACCAAAAATAAAGGAAACATTGACTTTAGCAACAGAATGAGAATCTGTGTTCCCTTTGTGGGGCAAACTATCTGAAGGCACTGCTCTCACGCGTTTGCAATTACCCTGCCTGATAAGCGCCGTCCTTGCTGCTAAAGTACATGATCCAATAAGGAAAATATTTTAGAGATGCATTACATACATCCATATTTAGTAAACAAAAGGGATGAAAAACTGCAAACATCGACAATATTGTCATTCACACTATAAGTTCTGATTTCTTGAAACATGGATCAACTAAAATGACTTTTTTCTTTTAAATTTTAACTGCGCGTCTCCAGTCAAGACCACTCACAGACTTGCATTTTTTAAGTTGTTTTTACCCGATATTTGATAATCAAATTCATAAACAAAGCCGTCTTTTGTTCAGTTCTGCAATTTCTTTCACATTTGCGCATTAAGCTTTAAAGTTGTTTATCTTCAACACTTTTTTTTTTGTCATGAATTCTGTTAAATCATCCCAAGATTCTGCTGCAATCTGGTGGTCCCAAACAATTGTCCAAAAAAGGAGGGGATACCATCAACCCCTAGAATGTTGTGTTTGTATGCAGACATTTTTATGTCTTTGAAGTACAGCAATGATCAGCATTTTAACATCCATATTAGAAGCCACATTAACAATACCCCTAGCGTGAGAAGGCTGCTGCGCACTCGGTCTGTATAACCTCTCCACTGCTCTGAAGCAACCCCAACATGCAGCTTTTACAAGAAAAAATTGTGTGTGTGTGTGTGTGTGTGTGTGTGTCTGGGTTAATTAAAACCATTTGACTTACAATAGCAGAAACCAAATTTATGAAAAAAAAAGCACTTTAATTCTTTTCTAAAATCATCTTTAACTATTTTCACACAGGATCTGAAATCTCAAATTAACAAAAACAAGATTTTCTTCTGATATTGGCATTTCTACAGTGAATAGCTGGTGGCAGCATCAGAAGCCCAGGGCGGCCGAGATGCTGAGCTTCAGTCCAACGGTGCAGGCTTTCTGCACCCTCTGGTATCAGTTTATCAAGCAGCAGCAGGTAGAAGCGCCTAAGAAAAACAACAACCTCATGCCCTCTGTCAAAAACCCAGAGAGCTACTTCCACCCTCGGTACAACACCATACAACATGTGGATGATGCTTGACATGTACAACCAGTTCACATGGTGCAAAAACCAAAAAACAAACAATACACTTTCTAAATTAAAGGTTAATACCAACAGCAGATGTGTGTCTGGTGCCTCACGAGACCTGACTGAATGATTAAGTTTGGAGCAGAAAAGATAATTTACAACAAACAACAAAACAAGGAGATTCTTAACATAGTCTACTTGGTTTTGTTTCATTGTACTTTATATTAAAAAGGACCAACAGCTTATTTATCACTATGTCAAGTGGAAGTGATGTGACAGAGGCAGAGCTCCTATAAAACAAAGAGCAGCATTTAGGACAACCCAAAACAACACGTCACTCTGGGTATTATATGAGAACATAAGAGGAGCAGAAAGACAACTTAATGAGTTTAGAAATTCTTCATTGTTGCTTTTAGTTTAATCAAATCTTGTAAATTAATAATATGTTGATTTCAAAGTCACTGAAAAGAGCAAGGTTCCCCATGTCAGTAGAGGTGAGACTGTGAAAGGCTGGATAATAAGTTATTTAAGTTGTTTGTTCTGTTGGTTTTAAAATATTTATAAGAAAGTGACAAAGGATGAGTGATCTCTCGAAACAGACCAGAGCTCAAAAGGTGCAAGGACATTGGGATTACAAGACAGCCAAAGATGAATCAGTATCAACATTAAGTCAAAAATGGGAAGATGAACACAGGGACAAGGAGGAGTGTGAAAAAGCCTGATTTCAAAAGTGAATGGAGACTTACATGGACAGGATGGATGCTTTCCAGACCAGTTTTACTGTCCTTGCATCTCTTCATCCACACCTGAAGCTTTTTCTTACAATTGATCTGTCAATACAGTTTTTGATTCTTATTTTTATCTTTTTCTGTGTATGAATAGCTTTTGTACTTCCCTTTAACTTTACAGTACAATACACTATAGTGCACATAAGGGTTTCTGAGCCAGCCCTGGGGCTCCGAGTGGAGGGTGAGAGTACATCTGCCTCACAATGCTGTTGGAGTTCAAGTCACTTTCGGGCCTGACATTCAGAGTCCCGATACCTGGCTGCTCTCCTGCAGCAGCCAGACAAGCTTTTCTTTTAAAAAAACAAAAACAAAATCAAAACAAAACAAAAATAAAATAATAGTGGTTTCTCAGTGCTTCAGTCCTGCCCCGGGTCTTTCACAGGGCCGCCGTCTAGGTAGATCTTGAGAGCTTTCTCTTTGCGAGGAGAGTAGCTGACGCGGTGTCCGGTTTTTAGGAGACGGCTGCTCTCCTTCTTCATCAGCTCATTACGCTCATCCTCAGACAGCTCCAGAGGTTCCTCTGTGCTGTCCCTGAACAAAGATTACAGAAAAATGTTTATGTAAAGTCACAAACCTTCGGTTTTTTAAGAGATGACTATTACTCTTTGGAACAATGAATGATAGTAAGTTAAATGTCAACTGGATTCAAATTCTTCACACGTTCTTCAAAATGTCTTTTCAGGCTTGGTAAGCACTAAGCATGTATGGTATTAAATCCTCATCATGTACTTATTGTGACTTTTACCTGTAGAAGACCACAGCTCCATCGTCACATATGTAAAGAGGCCACACGTTAAGGGTTGACACCTTAGGGTTCCAGTCTAAATCCTGATGGATCTCCAACACGGATATATCACATGGAAACGTTCCCCTCCCCTGCACAGAAATGACAGGTAGCTTATCAACAGAGTAACACAATACAAGTAAACAAGGTTAGTTCTGAGATAATGAGATTTACAAACCTTTGCAAACTCCAGATTCTCAAGAGGAATATCGCTGATTTCACTGAGCTGCAAGCAGGAAAAATAATTACTGACAAGAATAGTCATTTCTATTATATCAATTTGCCAAGCATCACTTTAGTAAAATTAGCCCATTGTCTGAAAGAAATAACCTAAAATCATAGACTGTATATCAAAAGGAGGACAAAGTCTAAAAGTGAAGACAATGCACATGTGCATTAAATCTGCATTCTTTCAAATGTCCAGCAGGCATGACGCTTGTGATTGCCAAGAAGTCAGTGGTGAATGGGAAAATTACATAACTTCTATGTATACTTATTGACATTTTCCTTGTGAGTTCTCAGTCTCTGGTTTCAAGTCTTCTTTTTTAATTAGTAAATTATCAATTTTAAGTAAAATACATGGTAAAGCAGAGTATAACACGTGATTTACAACTCCCACATTTTCTTATTCAACGACACTGGATTAAACTCCATCGTAAAGTCCGAGGGAGGGAAGGAAGGAAGGAAGGAAGGAAGGAAGGAAGGAAGGAAGGAAGGAAGGAAGGAAGGAAGGAGCTATATAAATAAACTTTGATTGATTGATTGAAATAAATGACACCGATAGTCATACATCAAAATTGAAAATGGTCATTGATGGGCAAACATTATATGATAGAAAATATACCTGTACTTTTCATATACTGACTACAAATCGAATTAGGTGTCAGAATTACCTTCTCCTTGAGTTCTTCTACACTGCTGCTCTCCAAAATCACCTCCTCGAAGGGGCCCAGTTTCATTGTAGCTGGGCTCCACCTCCGAGTCAGAACAGCCAGCTGAGACATTGATTTCATCTTCTCTGATTCTGAGAAGTAGAACACAACAAATAAATGAAAGCAATGAATCTATTCACCTGCACTCTTAGATGCCAATTGATGTTTCACAACANNNACCAAAAAAAACAAAATGAAAAAACACAGAGCAAGTATTACCCTTGAGGACTTCGAGGAAGACTTCCCAGTTGGAGGAAATGCTTATGTCCTCCTCATAGACGTGGTAATCCAGAAACACTGTACCTGGATTCTTCCATGTCTTTTTCCTGAGACGAACCCTAACCACACACATATGAACCATGTTGTTAATTTTCATTCCAGACAAACGTGGTCACACTTTCAAACTTCGGTCTCCATCTCAATACCTGTCGATGCTGAGGTCAAGCTTGCACTGCTCTTTCAACTGAGGAAGCAGTTCTTCTTTGGACTGTCTGACAGTCATACCCTTGGCAAACACCGTGTCCACAAGGAACTTGCAGGGCTTTGGAAACAAAACATAGGAAGAATGATAATAGATTTTCTATTACAAAAAAGTTACAAATCAAAAAAATAAATTGACTTCTAGATTGCTAAAAGTTAAATCATTACATCTTGTCCCACAAACCCTATGGAATCACAACCGCAAAAATATCCAGATCTTACCTCTAGTTCGTTCACAAGTAGTTGATACACTTTAACTCTGTATTCACCCTTTTTCAGTGCTCTTCCTAGTCGAATAGTTATCTTCAAAAAAAAAAAAAAGTAACAAAGTTCCAAGTCAAGTCATATTTCAAGCATTGTCACAGCTTCAAATAAATACATCCTGAACAGTTTGTCCTGACCTTGTTATCGTCAGAGAACGATGAGAGTGTTTCATTGAGCCGTACACTCTCAAACTCCTGGTTGTTGGCATACACCCGAAACACCTTGAACTGGGTTGAGGTTACTCCTACATACGGTTCCAGGTTCTGTTTGAATGCTGCCAATGTTATTCTCTTGTCCACATGAACCACTAAACCTAAAAGAGATGACAATAATGTAATATTTTGTCAAAACAATTCCCTGGAAGAAAGAAAAGCAGCTGAAGTGGCGGTCAAATTTCTTCTTTGTTCTATTAATTTAATCAATAGAACTCAACGACACAAAGAAATCTGTAACAAAACAATAATTTTACCTCTCCCTGGTCAAGTTCATTTAAAATGTAATTTAAGCATACTAGACAAGAATGACAAATCCTTTAAAATGCATTATAAATAAATAGGTTTATACATTTTTGTGCATCCCATGAAGCATCATCCTGAGAATAAGGCTCTGTTCTGAAGTACAGGTATTGAGCCTCAGCCTTGCTCTTTCCATTGTCGTCATATTCACTGTCCGTTCCAGAGTCCTCCTCTGCAGTGTCCCAGGTCTCTTTTTTGCCCTCATGGGCTTTGGACCGCCGGCTACTTGTGATGCTGTGCGAGTCCAAGCCGTTGGCCAGCTGGATGGGGCCGCTGTCTGCATTACACAGTGTGTCACTACTATGGCTGGAGCTCAAGATGTCACTGTCCACTGAGCTGGTGCTGCGGTCATTGTTCACCTCAGAGTCCGACCGCTCCTCACAGACAACTTGGTTCTCAATATCAGAGGACGCACCACCGCTGCTCCCGGGTGTGGCCCTGATTCGGTTCTCCAACTCTCTGTTGTCTGCAGCCACACACGGGGAAGAGTTTGAGTCAGCCTCTTGGGTTGGAGATTCAATATGTTCAAAGTCACTGGCGTCAGAGCTTTTCTGGCTGTCACTAGTGCTGGAGCCCTGCTGCTGCTGCAAAGACAGGTTCTTTAACTTTTCTGTGCTCTCCTCGAGGATAGCCTCCACAGATTTCCTGTTACCCTTTGACCCCTCAAAGGGCCCATCAGAGTCCTCTCCTACTTTTTGGCAAAGATTCCTGTTGGGCAGGGTACCAGGAGACTGCTCTGGCAGTAAAACTAATAGTCGGATCGTGTTCCCGTGACGATCCAACAGTTTCCACAAGAGTGAGTCAGTGAAAGCAACCTGATGATCCGTCAATTCAGAGCTCTCGACAAACACCTGGTGAAAAAAAGGGCAAAAATTACTGTCAAACAGTCACAATAAAATGTGAAAGTGGAAACAAACATGTCAGAATAGAAAACAAATTGGAGACCTTGTTACTCCTGAAGAATCCCTCGGCTTTGAGTGTTTTGTTTGGAACGTACAGGAGCCTGAGGTCATTATAGCATCGCTCCAAGACTACTCGCATGGTTTCTGGAGATAGCCCTGTAGCCTACAAAACACAGCAGGTATTCAGACCTGATCCCAAATCCTCATGGGCAATGTAGAAACTATTAAGTTTTCTGTGCCAACATTTTAAACAAAACAAACAAAAACTGAGCAAATAAAAAGGTACCTGTGCAATAAGCTGTTTGAATTCAGTGATCGTCTGGTTCAAGTACGCTCGAACACTGATTGGAGAGGCAATGGTCTCACTCTTCAGATCAACAACGTGAACCTTCACCATCACCTCTGTAGATATATCAGAAGAAAAAAAAAACACAAAACCATAAAGCAATTACTTTTTGTAGTTTTCTGACCACTTAAGTGTTTGTTTTTACAGGTTAACCATAAGAACTCTTCTGCATTACATTTTCTATCTATGAACCATTATCATATGTATGGTATGAGACATAATCTACAAAATAGATTTTATTCATATTCATGATTTCCTATGAAAGACAACTGCATCCAATGACCTAAAGAACACTGCTTCCATTACTGTCTAAAACATTTACATCATTCCTAAATGTTTAAAAAGCAGTAGACTACTAACCCCCAGGTTTGTAAGGCTGGAACACCTGCTCTGGCCTACGTGTCTCAAGCAGCAAGTCGAACATGTATGAGGACTTGACACCTCCAAGGAGAAGGCCCATCGGTGTGTCCTCCTCACCTTCGTAGGATCGCTCCAGGTACTCATGGAACTCATCATACTTTACCAAGCGACAGCAGTCTAGAGGTACGACTCCCTCCAGCTCCATTAGCTGAAGAACAGAGTTCACAAAAAAAAAAAATCAACAAAAGAAGCTAAGTGTAGTTTCAACAGTATTTAGAATTGACATCTAATCAATTTCATGTCAACTTTCTAAAGCAGGTTTATCTTTTATCAAAACTGAGGGGGAAAAAAGTGGACCCAAATGTTTAAAATAATCAGATCAACCTTGTAGGCCATTTCTGTTGCTTCTCTTAGAGTTTTGTCTTTGTGCACTTCCAACTTGCTCTCCAGCATCATCTTCACAGGATGCATGCAGAAAAGTTTGATCTGAGGAGAAAAGATCAAGTTTACCTAAATTCAACTTTTTATTTATCAATAAAAAGGGAATATTTGTTACCTGGTGTATATTTTGAAGAAAAAAATCTATACATTTTAACAGAGGAAAAGATGCATACCTTGCATGTGTTGCGCTCAATTTCTCTCTGGCGCTTTTCTTGCTCTTCAGACTCTTTCTCTTTCTGAACCAAACTCTTTATGTGCTCTGGAAAGTCTTCCACGGCTAAAAATTCTGCAGACAGAAGAATGCAAAAGCACATATTAAATCTACTGGTTCAAAGCAGCAACAAGACAAGACAGGATATGTGAAAGAAAAAAATAACAATATGGCCCAGAATGATTTGTCATGAAAAGTAAAACCAATATCTTTTTAGATTAGTTCAACGCAATGCCTCTAAGAAAATACAAACACACATTCAATATAAGCAAAAGACAGGACAATAACTCTGTCAATATAATTAACTAGTATTTATTACAAAATTAGCAGAACACCAATGGAATTTAAGAGACATAAACATTACAAAGTTTGATTGCAACATGGTATGTTTGTGTTGGCAATTCTACAGCAAAGAAAACTTAAATTAATCTCTTACTTGAATTCCTTGAGGGGTCTTTCAGTCTATAAATCAGCATATAAGCATTTGTAGAGCTGTTGTGAGGTGAAAAAAAGAGATATCTTAATAATGAACACAGGGAAACAAACAGAAAATACAACGTGGAGTGGATACAATTCAGATGTAACTCAACTAACCTTGCAAAGGCACTGGAATAATAGCCTCTGCTCCCTGAGGACCCCCCATATGTCTTCCTGATATCATCCTGGGTGATCTGTCACATAGAAATATTCCAAAATAAAAGCAAAACAATGAAATGGCTAGAGCATAAAATGTGTTTATTTATAGACAGTGGACATGAAGTCTAGCAGGATGAGTGTGGTGAGACAGTCTTCCCGACTTTCTGTAAAAGGATAAAACAGGTCACTGAAAGCTGAGGCTGACCTTGCTAACGTGTTGATCATTGAAACTGTACCACTGGCCATCACTGAAGGATTTGATGCAGGCATAGTAGTGGCCACCAGCAGCACTCCCCGAATGGACCATGACAGAGAAGAGCTCAAAGGTCAGCAAGCTCTAAAGAGAATAAATAAAGAGCCATTAGAAAAAGATTATATACATTAGCAGGATTCCAGACTGTTTGCGCAACTAGATGCTTCAAATATAAGAACTGCATGAATTTAAGAAAAAAATATATCCAGACATCAACAACACTCTGGATAACTAGGAAATGAGGCCCTATGTCAAAAATCCCAAAGTATCCCTTTAAAACCAGAAAAAAATTATGGAGAGGTTAAACCTGCAGTTTTTAATGTTACCTTTGCCCTTATAGTAAGCAATGTAAATAAAACTGGTTGTCATGTGTGTTTGAAATGTTGATGCAACATTCATGTCCCAACAGACTTAAAAAGGTAAAAGCAAACATTACATCCAGTGTGAACAGGCTAATTCAGGTTTGTAGAAAATATTGCACCACATTTTATCAATTCATTAAATGATACGATCTGTATGACTGTTCTAAAAAGAAAAAGAAAAAAAGAAAAAAAAAAACATTAAACAATGTATGACAAATATAACCAGTATGACCAGCTCTCTATATATAATGCTTTTTTTGCTGTAACACTGAATTGCTACTCATGTCAATTTTACATTTTCCTAGATAAATAAACAGGTCATGTGTCACAATCCCAAACTTGTATTGTCAGAAACAGTTACATATATTCAGTAAGTGCAGAGAGACAGTTACCTTTGGCTTCAACGCCCTTTCTGTGCTGCTGGTACTGTCCAAACAGATGCCTTCGTCCACACAGTCGTCAGTGGAAAAATCGTTGCTCATTTGGTCGCTGTGGCAACTGCCTTCATTCTCTGCTCCACTATCAGTGCAGCTTTCTGTCTGAGGTGACTTCTACAGAGGGGCAAGTAACAAAACCAATAAAAAGGTTTAAACACAAGACAAGAGACAGTCATCAACCATAATTTATGTCTACCTTGATGAGACAAATCTGAAAGCACAAACAGAATGCTCAGCGCGATAAGACAGAGGGCCTGAGCAACAGTTCAAAGCTTAAGCATTTAGGATCAAAGTCCAACATACACAAGTCATTGTGATATGGCAATGGGGGGGGAGCAAAAACACAAAAAAACCTCCAAAGCCTGACAACACCTGGATCTCAAATATCTTGTCAACAACCCAAGCTATTCAGAAACAACCATTGTGGCCGCTTAAATAAGGAACAAGTTACATTCAGTCATGCAAAAGCAGGTATCCCTGTGATATCCAACTATGAGGTCTCTCGACGTCAACTGCCTTGTTTGTGCACTCCTTTTGATCTGTTGTACCAATTTTCCAACTTCGTAACTTCTTTTTTGGCCTGGTTGGTATCATGGCTTTAGTGATGCCAGTAACAACTGAGATTCTGTACAAGGTGATGTGTTCTGAAAATCGGAGAATATTTTTTTTTTTTTGGGGGGGACGGGGGATGGGGGGAGGCACTCAATGAAGCTTCTATCAAAATAAACCAGATGTATATTTTTAGCCGAGCAGAAGGCTGCCTCTGGAACCCATTAAAATTGCTCCATCTGATGGAATCACAATTACTGTGCTGGCGGGCAGCGATCAGCCCCAGCAGCCATGTCAAAGCCAGGAGGCAGTGAAGCCAGGCCTGGTGGAATACAGGGGTAAAAGCACCTTAACACTTGACAATGATTCAAGGAAAATATTTTGTGGACTGATGAAACTGACCCTTCAATTATTTGCAACGAACACATAGCACTATATAAAATATGAAGGCACTGCATAAGAACAACTGAATATATTTCTGAAATATGGCTGAGGGAGAATTAACAACACTTTACTGCATCTGAACATCAACAACAATCTCGACACCATCAGGGTGGCTGTTTGCCATTCGATGCAAAGTAGAAGTTGCCTGAAGAAGTAATTATAAATTCTATAAAAGACACAAAACAAAAGGCTATCCAACTTATGGAGAGGGCAATTCAGTGTCCAACCCA
The DNA here is from genome assembly GCA_029874935.1 of Atherina boyeri. Lineage (NCBI taxonomy): Eukaryota > Metazoa > Chordata > Actinopteri > Atheriniformes > Atherinidae > Atherina > Atherina boyeri. Next base: position 10,133 of record JAPMNP010724796.1, read on the forward strand.
ACTCTTTGGAAAAAAGTAAAAAATAATAAGAAAACATCTGCCCTGAAGAAGCTTTGAGAGGAGGAATTATTTAACATTCAACAAATGAATAAGCAGGTCAGATTTTGTGCTTCAGGAAAAGCTTGTTTGAGCTACTGCGACTAAGGGGTTGAAATCTTGGTGGAATGGTTCTCCTTTACTTTTCCCCTTAGTGCTGTAAATGTTAAATGTGTTTATTGGGGGGGGGNCACATGAATAGCTTAAGGACATTGAGTTAGTATTTCTGTTTGTAAGAGGTTGTGACTTAAATGGGGGATCATGAGATTACATCTTGTGAAAAAAAAATGTAGAAAGATCAGGTCATTCCAGAGGATTGACACACTTATAGTGTACACATACATTATTAGATGTTGTGGGTGACTGTCAAAATCATTTTTAACCATTTACTGACACAACATGTTGTCCATCACATTTTGATAGTTAATATAAGATTTTTTTATTTTTTTTTATTTCAAATATATAAAAAATAAATCACGTTTGGGTTGACCAGTAAAATGTTCACAAGCTGAGGGCCTTATAATCTAATCTAAATCAGAGAGAGTGATGTCTGCTCTCACCTCATCTTCCACATCAATGAACGGGCTCATGTCAAGCTCCTCTGGGAAAGTCATGCGGTCATTAAGCTTGATGCGATGCATAGTGGTGTAATCAAAATCAAACCTTTTCAGCTGTAATGTCAGCAGGTAGGGAAAGTGCAGAAATCTCAGACCCTGGGTAAAGAAGGGTTTATAAAAGAACAAGATGAGCTCAATAGTAGAACACTTTATTTGCTGAACACAAGTCACATTTCCTGCATGCTCACCTTTCGGGCATCACATTTCTTTTTGCAACGTTCACAAAAGTATTGGTTGGGTCCATCCAGAGTTTCTGGCTGGATGAATGCCTGCAAAGCCTCCTCCTGTAGCAGTAAAATGAAATTTCCAGCTTAATTTAGATTAAATAGTCAGAAACTGTATCAAAATTAGCTTTTAAATTAGCTATGAACAGCCAATAGTGAATTGGGTAAGTGTTAATGTTGAACTTGATGCCAATCTGTTAAATGTTTAAAGGAATTAAATGTCAAGAAGAACACACCACACTCCCGTAGGCTTGGCTGGCTCCAAAGGGTCTGATCACAAGAGGGATGTCCAGGTAAGTATCTATTCTCCAGCTCTCATAGCCACACTCCAAACAACGTACATAATCCTTTAGCTTCCCTTGGTACAGCTGGTTGATCAGATCAGCCTGAGGACATGAAGGCATCACAATCAAGTCCCCTTAGCCACATATCCTCTCAAATTAATTTTCAATCCATGCTACATTCCTGTATGAAAGAAACCAACATTGTGCCATCATTAATTTGTGAAATCATAGTAATGAACTTAAATGAATAAATACATTAAAAACAACTTTCTTATGGCCAGAGACATTGATAAATGATAATCCTCATTCATTGACCATTGTTCTGTTGATATGTGGATGTGGGTGAGCAGTAAATTGAGCCTGTTACATACTCCACGAGAAGCGAGAAATTTGTTCTTGTTCTCGAGGCCGCAAGAACAAGAAAAAATTTCTTTTTCGGCATGTCATTTCATACTTCATGAGAAGCCTCCCTGCCGAAGTCCTCATAAGGCCCTCCTACTGCAGTATCCGTCCCGCTGAACAATATTGGTGGATAGATGGCAGCAACACACGATGGTTGCATCTGGATGGTCAAAGCTGCAGAAGTGTGAGTCTTTCTATGTCTTTAAGGAAGTATGGTAAAGATGTTCTTACTTCCTCACCGCCTCTGCCAGTTGTTCCTCAAAGTTATCCGTTTACTTCCTCGTGTCCACGTATAGTAGGCCTATCGGCCGATAATTTATTTATTATGTCTATGCCGGTAAACTCCCCAGAGCAGAGTTTTTTTTGGTTTTTTTTAACCGCCATTATCACGCCAAAGTCGTTATCCCCTGATGCGGAAGCGCATTAGGTGAGAAAGTCTCTGGCACAGAGTGAATAGGTGGCTGCCAGAATGTGTATCCCCTATATGACCAAACGTCTTCATATTTACTGCAGTATTTTGGACAGATTTAATGTTTCTTTAAATCCAAACAAATGCTTGGCATGTCTTTTTCTCTCCACTCCCCCTTTCACTTTCAATTCCTGTCTACTATATCTTCACTGCAAAAAAGGATTTTCAAGAGAGTAAAAAAGCCTTGTTTCTGGAAATGTTTTCTTATTTTTTGTCTAAAAAGAAAAAATGTTCTTGACAAGCAAGTTTCGCACAAGAAAATTAAGATTATTCTAAGAACATATCTCTCCTTTCCTTAATAATATTTTCCGACTTATCTTGAGCTTTGTTGACCAGATACAAGGTATGACAACGGCTTGGTTGAAATTCCAGAACAAGAATACAATTTTTTTTTTCTTATTTAAAGAATAAGGCCACTTACACAGCTTCTCAATTTAAGAAATAAATTGAATGACACTAAAGTGTGATAATGGCTCAGGTTTTACACACGTGGTCCAATTTTAGTTTGTTTAATCGAGAGAAAAAATATTTAGTTTTAAGAAAATTTGTCCTGTAGTAAGATTTTTTTGGTTTACACGAACATCTAAAATTGAGGTGTAAATTCTAAAAGCAAGCAAATAATTTTTGAAATCACCTTGATCAAGAAAGCATAAAACTAATTTTAGGTCAAGATATCCTACATATCCAAATCTATTTCCGATGTCCAATTTTTGTAAATAAAGCATAACAAATCTTAAAACCAGCTTAATCAAGTAGGCAGGATGCTCATTTTCACCCTAAAAAGCCAAACGTATCATATTTGATAATGTGAGCTACTCTCACAAAAACATGCATCAGTCCTGGGCTCGAGAGAGAGAGAGCAATGCCCTGGACTGTACCTAAGTACGAGCACTGGGTGATAAAATGGGAAATAAAAAAAATTTAACAAAAAGAACGAATGTTATTGTGAAGCTTAGGTAATTCATACAAACCAAAATATAGGTGGTTCAGTGACGCATGAGTGAGTGCTTACACACACCAAGCCAGAATTGAGAAATCAGCTAATAGAAAACAGTGGTCTGTGTACTTTTAGGCAGTTCATTTTCTATTGAAACAAAAAATCTGAAAAAACAGATAACAAGATTTGATTTTCTTTTGTTGGATCTGAGACAAGTAAGGTATATCAGCTCCATGTACACCATGTTGATTACGTATCCAAAAATTAGTTGAACAAATATGATGATCATGATAAATACATACAATATGCAGTATTTCTTAACTGATGCTGCTGCCATGCTGATCTATCAGATCAAGACTGATATCTGACATTAAAACACAAAAAGTGAAACACTGATGTTCAGTAAAAGTTATTTTGATCAAATACTGGACAGAAAAATCAACCCTTTTTTCCCTTAAAATATATTGTTCTACTTGGAGCGGTGCAAAGACTCATGGTAGATGCATATACCGCAGAAATGCACCCTGTGGTTGCCAACATATCAGTTTGAGTTATGCATTTCACAGTCTGTATTTTTACATTTAGACAGTGTTACTTGAATGTTGCATTGAAGTTGGAACCATGTGTGTGAAGGACAATATAGGGAGTGAAAACCCCTCCATTACAGAGTAGGTCATGAGAACGAAAATAATTGGTTGGCATTTACTATCATCATTATAACTGTACTACTCATCAATATACAATAATATATAAAAAGACAATATACCACAGTTATCACAAACTGTCTTTTTGGAAATGGTATTTAGTGCTGAAAAGATCGTAAAATTAGCGGAAGTGATATGTTATTACAGTAAGAGGAAGCCCAGTAGAAAAGTGTTAATCTTGCAAATTTATATGGGCTTGTCGATTTGGGCTTGTTGTGCACCCATCATCATTACTTGTTACTATGTCCATCAATGTAATCTATGTCTCATAGGCCTGAAGTTAGATAGAATCTTATGAGGATTCAGCTCTGATGCTAAAAAAGGTAATATAATGTAACATCCCAGAGTTTAAAGGTATGGTGGAGGTTTTTCCCGGCTGAACCGCCCTCTCCGCTGTTTGAAAAAGAATGCACATGCGCAACAGTTCCTGTACCTGAGAGAGAATCCTCGTGCACGCTCTGTTTACACATTACTATTGGCAATGGGGGGGTCTGGTACGTGACGATAAGATGGCCGCTCAGATGCAAATTACAAAATAAATAAACAAATCTTCGCTTACAATATAGACGTAGATAACTTCTAGCAGTTACCTGAGGCTGAAATGCATTTCTCCAAATAGCATGCCAGACTTTAGCCTACCTGTCGAGTAGAAACGTAGCGACTGAGGCATCAGTGGAGAGCCCGACCTGTGCTTTCAGATCACGCCATGAAGGAAAGACTCTCCTAAAAAACACTCTGGTCTTGTTTTTCTCTTCTGAGGCCTTTCTCTTCTTCTCATACACTTTGAGACACTTTTTCTATTGTGACTCTGCCATTCTCAAAGCCCAGTGAGAACCGTGGGAATAAATGGATAAAGGCGTAGCTTAGCGCACGACACAAACACCTGAAAGTGCGCATGCGCAGAAAGCGCACGTACAACGTAAAACTATCACCAGAATGATTGACAATTAGGAGGATCAGTAGTTTAGATGATGCACCCGTAAAAAAAAGATCCTCCGCCATACCTTTTAAATAGTAGACTCAACTCATTAAATATCAATGAGTACCCACAGATGGAGTAAATTGTCATCCAACCATAAAACTATCAATCCAAATGCTCAGTATCCATGGATATAGGTGGAAACAAATGCATTCTGTAACATATAGAATCAATTTAAATTTCTTAATGCATACGTGAAATAAAGCAAGGAAATACTGCATTCTGTACATATATCGTGACGATCGAATAACAGAAGATGAGTAGTCAACCCAGCATACACGAAGAAGGGATGATATACTGTTCACGCTGCTTGTCTCAAATGGTCCAAACAATACAACAGCAGTGTTAATCATGTAGTCTCAGCTCAGCTTTACAAACACAGATCATTTTGCTTCTTTGATTACCTCGGTTTCTGGTTCAGAGGCGTATCAGCGACAGATCGACTTCCACCTCCATTCCAACTCTATACTTTCTCATATGACACAGACGAGAGTATAGCCGCATTCGGACAGAGGAGTTCTAAGAACCTAGTTCTAAGAACGGTCCACCTCGAATTTAGTTCTAATAACTACCCTT